>WBMZ01011899.1:0-28981 GCA_013400975.1 Atrichornis clamosus
CCGGCCCCTCACGGCCCCGCCCGGCCCCTCACGGCCCAGCCCCGCCCCCTGCGCGTGCCACGCCAGTCCTGCAGCGCCCCCTGGCGGCGGCGCGGAGTGCAGGGGTCCGAGGGGGCGGGACCGCGGCCGGGGAGGCGGAAGCGGAAGCGGAAGGAGCGGGAGGAGGCGGGGCCGGAAGCGGCGGGAGGTGACGTGTGCGGAGCGCAGCGAGGCCGGTGCGGGATGGAGGGGCTGTACCAGCAAACCAACAAGTGCGTGAGGGCTCGGGGTGTGAGGGGCTGTGTCAGCAAACCAAGTGCGTGAGGGCTCGGGGTGTGAGGGGCTGTGTCAGCAAACCAAGTGCGTGAGACGTCAGGGTGTGAGGGGCTGTACCCGCAAACCACAAGTGCGTGAGCGTTCGGGGTGTGTGAGGGGCTGTACCCGCAAATCAAGAAGTGCGTGAGGGGCTGTACTAGCACAGCAACAAATGTGTGAGAGGTCAGGGTGTGAGGAGCGCGGGCCGGGCCGGGGGTGCGGGAGCCCGGGGCCGGCACCCCACGCTCTCAGCGCCCTTTTAACAGCGTTTCCCCAGTATGACCCCATCCCGGAGCGGGGCCGCGGGGGGAGCAGAGCCCCGGGCCGCGTGTGCCACGTCAGCCCCGAGGGCTCGGGCGGCCCGGGGCACCGGGGCCGGTGATTTCCTTTTATTGAGGTACATTCTTTTAAGGCATGCCCGTTTATAAGGATTTTTGCGGCAGCAGGGACTGAGGCGTCCGGCTGCCGCAGTTTAAATCACCTCTGGAGGCGTGTGGCTTCTTGAGGATAAATTCTACATTTCACAGATGGTGCTGGTCTGGGGAGGGAGGAGTGGTGTGAAAATTGCAAAATAAGGCAAAAAATCATGCATTTCTGTTATTATTTCATATGGAATAACTCCTGGGAAAGAGGCCAAAGGACACAGTTAATCCAGTACGCCAAACTTTTATGGTAGTTAGCTTTTATGTAGATTTCTGTTAAAGGAGGTGGCGTGGTAAGAAGCTTCCATTGACTTGAATCTTGTATTAAGTTATCATTTCTGTATCAGTGAATGATACAGAGGGACCTTGTAGGGAAGAGCAGGACATCCTGCTGGAGATCTGGAAGTGCAGAAGCATAACAGCAGCTGTTACGGATATGGGGAATGATGTCCTGTTCCCATTTCTGTAGTGCCTTATTTTGTGATCATCAAGTGGTTCAGGTTGGAAGGGACCTTAAAGCTCATCTCATTCCAAACCCCCGCCATGGGCAGGGACACCTTTCACTATCCCAGGTCGCTTCAAGCCCCACCCAGCTGGCCTTGGACACTTCCAGGGATGGGGCAGCCACAGCTTCTCTTGGGATTTATTCTCATTGTGTTCTATTTTTGTTGTAGTTTGTTGTTAGTCTAGGAATACTCCTGTGTTTGTAACTCTCTTCCCACCTTTTCCCGGATTTACTGAATTTTTTGGCATGGAAAGAGTCCTAGTGAACCTGAAGGTGTTTTTCTGATCCAGTTGCCTGTGTCTGATTTGGCTCCTACACCTGAGTCTCCAAACAGGCAGTTCAAGAGCATTTTAAGAGCAAGTCTGGGGCGTGCAGGAGAAACTGATTGAAATCAGAACTATAGAACAAGTATGGATTGCAGGATACTGGATATTGAGTTGGTTCTCTAGTGAATTCTGAGTGGTGCTGTACTTGGGACATCCCCAGTGATCTCTTCAGCAGCACAGTGTCAGGATTTGGAAAGTTATTTAAAAAGAGTTATTTGAAAAGTCTCATATAATAACTGAAGAACAAAGATTTTAGTGCTTTGTAAGTTGGTTTCTAGGTCTTACTACAGAAACATTTGTGCTGTAGTTACCAATGGTACATGCTCCAGAGGAAGAGTCACTAACATGACCAAAATTATGATCTCGTAAAATTGGTTTTTTAAAAAGGTCATAATATTTTTGTAAGTAACAAATTAAATCAAATCTGTCAATAAAGTGTCTTTATTGAAGTCTGAATCCAGCCTCTGTGAGATTGTTCACACTAAGTGTGGCCACAGGTCCCTCTGTCCCAGGGTAGTTCAGCATTGCCCAAGTGCAGATCTCTGGGAAACACAGAAAGAAATGGGCAAATATATGAAATACTTTAGTTTAATCTTGTCCCAGTCTCCTAGAAATGTGAGCCTTGGGGGCTGGAAAAAGAAGAATTTAACAACCATCAATATTTTTTTTTCTTTTGTTTGCCACTGCTTGTCCAGCAACAGTAGTGCTGTCTTAAAATGATAAGCTTTTAATTTCACTTGATGCCTCTGCATTCATGTGTTGTGAGACACTGAAAATCATTTCCTATTACCTGCTCTCAGATGTCTCCTCAGTGTCATCTCCAGATCAGGCTGAACAGCTGTTTCATGTAGAAAAGCTGTTTTGTGCTTTTCATAATCTTCACCTTGATTTCTGTTTGTAAATAAAGTTACTTTGTAGGTGCAGATGAAGTGAGAGCACAATTGGCTTCCTGCTGAGGAACTGGGTTGGTGTTGGTGGTCAGTGCAGGGCTGTCTGCACTAACAATGTGTTGCTGGTTCCTGTTCTGTTCTAAAAAGTACCTTTCAGTAAAAGAAGCTGAAAAGTGAGAAAAATGGGTTTGTAGCTGTTAACTGAGTTCTCTGTTCATTTTTTCTTTATCTTCTGATAGGCAGGTCCATGAGGTCCAGTCTTACATGGGGCGCCTGGAGACTTCAGACAAAGAGTCAGTGCACTGTAAGTAATGAGTGAGGGAAGTTGGTTTAGTTTGCATCTTTAACCCTGTATGCCTTCTCTCTATATTTACAATCATTATTGGAACAAATTTATCTCTTGAGTCATTGTGATCAGCTAATGAGGCACATGACCAATTCAGAATAAATTAAAATAATTTTACTTTTTAACTCCAGTAAGGTGGTGTTTTGTATGAGGACAGAGCAGAAAAGACAGAACAAGAATTTAGTTCATCTTCCTGTTATAATCCTTTAACTGACAGGTAGTGTTTATTGTGCTTCTGTAATGTCCTGATAGAATGGCCAGATTCTTGGTGCTGTTAGAGTTTGGAACTCATGGTCAGGGTGTCTGTGGAGACCTTCAGCACAAACAGGTTAAAAACCCCACATGGATGCCCTTGTGGAGGTACAATTAATGAACACCTTGGTGTGGACAGAACTCAGAGCATCTCTGGGCTGATTTGTTGGAAGCTGAGAAAGCTGAGGGATGTGACTGCCTGCCCTGCTGTGTTGTTATTCCCTCAGCATCCACTGTCTGGCAGCCTTCCCGTAAAGATGCTCAGTGCAGATTCTGGGGGAAATGCTGTGATTTCGTGTGCAGGAACTTGAGCAGGATGATCCTGACAATTGCTGCTGCATCAGAGTCAGAACCAGGAATTCCACCTTCTTATGGGAAATGTGTAGAACCATTAGGTGTGAAATTGCCTCAGGAAATTTGGACTATAACCCTGTGCTCATAAATGACAGTAACAATAAAACGCTCTGATATGTGTGGCAGGACTTTTTACCCCAGTGCAGAATTGGCACATGTATTTTGGACCTGTGTTTGAACCCTTAATTCCTGCATGAGTCACTAATAATGGGTTTCATCAGGAATTTCTGAGGTGAAAGGACACTGCATTGACTGGGTGCATTTCTGCACTTGTTCACTGACTTCTATCACCCTAAATACATTTATGAAGCATGACTTGGCTATAGAAAGGGCTGTGATAACTTTCCAATCAAAAAATAATCTTTTTTGAATCTTAGTTGTGGTTTTTGTGGTGGTTGTACTACTCCTCCCACAATGCCAGACTTCCCAGACTGTTCACTGGGTGTGATTTTGAAAATCCTGAAAATTAGCATTATTTGCCATTTTGCTTCTGCTGCTTGAGACCATTTCCAGAGATAGGATTATATACCAGACTACGTAGTTAATAAATGAATATGTATTTATATGTTTCTCTATAAAGATACAGATAGTGCTCTAGATACTAGTGTGTGTTTCAGAATTTATGGGATAAAGGATTATCTGTGATTGAAGAGTAGGAATAGGGGCCAGGAAGTCAAACGTGCAGTTTGCCTTTTCCAGCTTTGAGCAAATAGTCCCTTCTTGCTCAGAAAAATGTGTAGTAGTGTTGTTTGGTCTAACAAAAGCTGCTGTAGGTGTCTGTCTGCTCTCCTGGGTGCTCTTGTGTTGAGTTCAGCCGTAGTAAATGATGGAGAGATTAATCAGGACAATCTCATGGATTTGGCTATGGATGTGAGTCAGTTACTCTTTGGCTGTGTGAGATCCAGGGGCAAAGAAAAGGTCGTGTGTGCTCTGCTTCTCTGGGTGCTGCTGAATGTGGTTTCCTGGGAAGTCCTGACATTCCGTGGCGTGGCTGGCAGGTGGTTGATGATGCTGCTCCGTATCCTTGTTCAGTCTAAATGCAGCACAAGAACAAATTGGGTCTGTGGGGTTTGTACCAGGCCTGGCCAGGGCAGGGTGAGGCCTCAGCAGTGTCCTCAGGGGTCCTGCAGTGGGTGGCCCTGGGGGCGTCCCTGCAGCCTCCCTGCTCCCCTACTGCACACACAGCATTCTCAGCCTTTTCCCTTGAGCACTTCTGGGGTTGTGAAATGCAGGATTGGGACATGGATAGAAGATGGGGTGTCAGATGGGGAAGGGGTTGTGCCTTGTACTGAGGGTTGCTGTGCAGTGGCTGCAGGACCTGGAACCATCTGACTCTTTCCCAGTTGTACCAGTTGCACACCTCACTGCAGTCCAAGTCCATGAGTTTCCTCTGTACTGTGGCCCCTCTGCTCTTCCAGCAGAGATGACCAGAAGCACCTGTGATATAGATGATTACAGAGGCAATTAATTGTGACCTCGTGCTCCTGCTGCCAGGGCTGCAGCTCTGCTTTGGCTGTGTCCCTCTGGGCTGTTTGTCTGCCAGGTCCTGCCACACTCCGTCACTCTGCCCTGGCCTGGGCATGAAGGAGGTATGGAACTCTTAACAGCTTTCAGAGGTTTGAATTCCCATCGTTGTGAGGATCATCCTGGCTGGCTGCTGGTGAGAGCAGATCCTGCAGGGGGAGCTGGAAGGGGCTGAGGGGGAATGTGGGGACTTGAAATCCTAGTTCGTGGAGCTGATAGGGAAAGAGGCTCAGATGTCTGGAAAGAACAGGGGCTTTCCTACCTTTGTTCTCACAGGAGGAGGGAAAGGTGAGAGTGTCAAATTGCTGAACTAAAGAAGTGACATTTCATGATATTTATAGTTCTCAGTTATCTGATTATTTTCATCCAGTAAGGATTTGCATCTGTCAGGTTTCACATACTGCTTTGAATGCTTTTGAGCTTTTACCTTAATCAGATTGCAGTTCTTTAATTCAAATCCAAGCATGTTTTTATTTCCTTGCAGTGGTAGAAAACGAGATCCAGGCAAGAATAGACAACATATTCAGCAACTTGGAACGTCTGGAAATCCTGTCCAGCAAAGAACCTCCCAACAAGCGGCAAAGTGCCAAACTGTGAGTTCACTGCTTTGCTGTGTTTGTGCAGGGTAGTCTTTGTAATTATTTTAATTAAATTTATTGAAACCTTTTGATTTGTGTGAAACCTTTATACTTTGCATAACTTATCTCTGTGCTCTACAGTAGCAAAATTGAGGCACAAAGGCAAAAGCACTTTCCTGCGTTTAACCACAGAATCATGAGAATCATTAGGGTTGGAAAAGACCTCAAAGATCATCAAGTCCGGACTGGTGATGGAGCTAGGTTCATTTCTCTGTTCTCAGATGAGCAGAACATGCATTTGGATGCTTTAAAAAATTTCTACCCTCTGTCATCTGCATTTAATGGCATTTGTGGAGGTATAGAGTAAAATTCCTTCAACTGGTGTAATTTTCTCTGGGCTGTTTTTCAAGTGTTGGTGACTAAAATAAAGAGGTCTCTAAAGTGAGCACTGATTTGAGCAGCAGGTTGGACCACAGACATTAGGACTTGCTGTTCTTAATTAATTCTGTGACTCAGCTATTCATNTCAAGTGTACTAAAATAAAGAGGTCTCTAAAGTGAGCACTGATTTGAGCAGCAGGTTGGACCACAGACATTAGGACTTGCTGTTCTTAATTAATTCTGTGACTCAGCTATTCATGTTCAGTCCCAAAATGCCCTTGTAGATAGTAGGGGTGGATTTCATGTCACCTGTATTAAAGAAAGAGGATTATTAAATAGTCACCGATTTGTTTATAGAATCTAAGGGTGGTTTGGGTTGGAAGGGGCCTTGGAGATCATTCAGTTCCAGCCCCTGCCATGGGCAGGGACAACTTCTATTAGACCAGGATAGTCTGGTAATCAAACATTAAACATTATCATTTAATCAGAGCGAGTGGAGTTCTAGACATGATTAGTTTCAGCCCAGTAGAATGTCTGAGATGTCTCCTGTATTGCCCACTGACTTTTAAGCTCATTTAATAAAACCTCAAACTTAAGAACATGGTGCTAATTAAACTGGAAAGCTTCATCTTTTATGTGAAGGGGGAAGTAATAAAATAGAACCCGTACAAATCCTACCATCTTTCCAAATCTGTGTTAAATGAGGAACAGATATAGTCATATATATATATATATATATATATATATTTATATAACTCCTGGAGAGACGAGCCGTGGGATAGATGTCCAAGACAGCTCAGGAGTTCTGCTTCACATTCTGTAATTAGCCTGGAGGCTAAATAATCGATTAAAATGAAAAATCACCTGTTAAATGATCACCTGTTTAGTAGAAAAAGGGGGCAGGGAAGTTTTAAGTGTGGGACTTTGGCCTCACATTGAATGTCCTGCATCTTCTGGAGAAGCAGAACCCATTGTTCCTTATTACTCATCAGTGTGAATTTATGATGCTCCACTGCTCCTGTGAAAGCCCCCAGGACAGAACAGTGTTTTTCTCCCTGCTGTTGGTCCTTTGCAGCCGAGTTGACCAGCTCAAGTATGACGTGCAGCACCTGCAGACAGCCCTGAGGAACTTCCAGCACCGCCGGTACCTCCGTGAGCAGCAGGAGCGGCAGCGCGAGGAGCTGCTGGCCCGGACCTTCACCACCAATGTAAATATCTGTGCTTGGGCTGCCTGGGCTCCAGGAGCCCCCTCTGTCAGGGAGGTCAGGCAGGGTGTCAGCACCACTGTTGGGTGCTGCTGAGAGTGTGAGGAAAGGTAGAGAGGAATCAAAATACGTGTGGATAAAGTACGGCTCTCATGGGGAAAAGTTGGGCTCTTAAGGCAGGAGGAAAAGACTGCAGAAGCTGCTGCTCCTCTTTTGTCCAGTGCAGTTCACGTGGCTTTATACAGCAGTTGTACAAGGGTGAGTGAGGTAGGTACCAAGGCGTACATTTAACTTGGATTTGTGTCCATGTCTGTCAGATCCTGAGATCCGTAAAAAGCCTGACTTTCACACCCCCCGCTGGCAGCAGGTGTCAGCAAACTTCAGTTTAGCCAAGTGCAAGTCGCACAGCTGGGACAAAGCCCTTGCCTTTTGGTAGAAATGAGTCAAAAGTTTGAGATAATATGAGTATGTTCCACCTGTTCTTGTTAATTCTGAGTTCCTATATTGGGAAGACCCCCCAGTGCAGATTCTTGGAGGAATTTTGCTCCGAATAATGTAGGTTTGCTTCCAGAATTTACTTTTCCACAACTGAAAAGTTGGTTTTGGTTGTGTGTGGGGTTTTTTTAATATTGTTTTAAAATTTTTTTAAAATTCCTTTTTCCCCCCCCTTCTTTGTTAAAGGCACCTCACCTAACATTCATTATCTGTGTTGTCAGTCACTGTTAGGGCAAGGAAGAATGAATGTGAGCAATCCTAATCGCTTGAGATTTGGGCAGTTTGATACATTTCTCAAAGACTGCCATAAAGATAATGTCTGTTATTGTGTTGGCTACTTCAAAATTATAAACAAGACTTGAAAGAAACACTAAAATTTGAAACCTGATTTGTTTTTAAACACTGCAAGTAGGATCAAGTTTTCCTACAGAAAAATTTTTTTGTTCAGAAATAAAAGATGTGGAAGTGTAGGTTTTAAAGAGCGATAGCAGGCTTACAGATGCAAAATATAGAACAAATTGGTTATTTTCTCCTTCGGATGTTGAAAGGTGTGTCAGATTAAAAAAATACACAATTATTTTATATTTCTTTTCACCTTGCTACAAAAATACGACTTCAGAGTGACCCTTAAATAGAAAAATGATGATTTATTTGTCAGTTATCAGCCTCTTTTGGTTAGAGGTTTACACAGTTCCTATTCATACACTCCCCTATTCTGTTAAATAGAGCTGTCAGCTGAGTGTGTGGGTAAATCACTGGAACATCCAGGACAGCTTTTGGAAGCTGTAGCAGTGTTCTGAACATTTTACTTAATTCAGAATTAAAAATGGTCTTTATCTTTAAAGCCTTCCCTTGTACCTGGAGAAAACCACAAGCAGCAAAACAAGGCTCCGGTGCCATCTCCTCTCCTTGGGAGGGGGGTCACAAACCTACTTCTGTATTTTTATTGCTGCTTTATAGTGTATAAAAACCCCTGTATAGAAAATGAAATCCCTGCTGGTTTGGAGGTTAATTAAATGTCTGGAATCAGAGCCATTCACACGCCAGTCCAAGTGCTTCTGCTCAGACTCGCGTGAGCCCAGCCTCGTGTCAGCCTTGGTGCCACGTCCACAGGGGACCAGGGTTGTGTGTTCTGTCACAGCCCTTTCATCCAGGGCCTCTGACAGCTCTGTCCTTGGTTCTTTGCTCTTCCGCAGTGAGCAGAGCCCCTGCCCAGGCAGGGCAACGCCTGACTCTGGATCCTGCGTGGGGCTCTTTACCACAGAACCTGTCCAGAGCACGTCGTGCTGTGTCGTGTGTGTGCCCCGCAGCTGACGGGCTCCTGGAGGGTGTTCCCATCTCTGACTGCGAATTCTGCCTTTGGGTGGTTCTTGTCTTGTCCTCAGCACCTGGGAGCAGGTGGTCAGTGTTTCCACTCTTACCAGTATCCCAGTTCCTGCTCTGAGCTGGTGTGGCAGCAGTGAGACATTTCCTTCCCTCCTGGATGGAGTGGTGGCCGGAGAACAGGGACCTGGAGGCCTTTGGCAGGCAGGAGTGATCACATCCTCTGCCCTCTCGTGCAGTCCAGATTAGACTTCCATCCCATTATTTCCATTTCAAGATTCCTAGTTCCTAGTTGAGTGAATCCATCTTTTCTGGAAAAACGTGAAAAATAATCATTTTTAGTAATTTTTTTTTAGATAAGGCCCTGGGTGATGAGTGAGCCAGAGCTCAGGGAACCAGGACAGTGTCTGTATGCCCTCACTGCCAGAAATTTGCACCATGCTGTAAATGTTTAGAATGTCATCTCCAAACATACTGTTTTTTAGGCCCTTTGTTGCTCACAAATGTGGTGTGAAATCTTCCACAAGTCTTTCACTTGCAATGATCAATGGCTAAGCACCTTCCTGGTGTTTAACACCTTGTTAAACACCTTCTGTTAGCTTTGTTCTCTCTTGCAATACCCTTTCCTACCTACATCATATGCTGAGAGTATAAAAATTCTCTGGTTTTACTCTTTTTACCCTTGAGATCTCATTGCAGTTGAGCAGCTGCTCAGCTTTGCCTTTTGGCTTCCTCCCTGTCTTCTCTAAATGACTCTTTTCACTCCAGTATTGCTGTTGCATTTGATATGCTACTGAACAGAGAGCTTTGAGCACAGCCCCAGGTGCTGCCGGGCTGTTGCTGTGTTTGCTGGGGCATGCTGTGTTTCTGGGCCGTGTGAGTGAGCAGGTAACCGAGTCCCTGCCTTTCCCCACAGGACTCTGACACCACCATCCCGATCGACGAAACCTTACAGTTTAACGAGTCCCTGCAGAGTGCCCACCGAGGCATGGATGAGCTTATTGGCAGTGGCACCAACATCCTGCAGGGCCTGAGGGACCAGAGAGTCACATTAAAGGTGGGGGCATCATTTTTTACCAGAAAGACCCCACGTTTTTCTGTGTTTATGCTGAGCAGGCTAAGTAAAATCAATACATGTGTTGTTTCAGTGCATTGCTCTGAGCTGAGGATGCTGGAAAGGCCCAAACTTCATTTAAACAACCTGAAATCTTTACATTTGATCATCTTGTTAGTAATATCTTTAAGATCTCTTGGGACTGGCTGGCCTTCACCTTCAGTGTCTGGAGTGCTGAATGTTATGTTTTATTCCCTTGTGTTTGTTTTTCTTTGGTTGACTGTTGGTTTTTTGTTCAAGTTCAGGAGGGGCAGTAACTGGCTGGCAGGGAGATGTTGGTTCACATGAACATCACTCAGAGCAGCCACAGAACTGGTGTGTAAAGCACTCGTGGTTGAGATCAGTAATAAAGATAATGCACCTCAACAGTCCCTCCTTCCCTGAATACTGCTGATAGCAGCCCTTTCCTGCATGTCTCTTAAGAGCAAGTATTTATTTTTCATTTTAAGGACTATTTAAAGCTTTGTTAAATTTTGAGGGAACAGCTCAAGAATACAAAAAACTTTAAAAAAAGAATTGTGTGGGGAGAAAATGGATTTCTGAAAAATGTAGGGAAATCCCTATGTCTGTTGTATTCATCTTCTGATGGGGATAACTAGTTTTCAGTTTTGTATATTGCTTTGTTTTGGAATGTATTTACCAGATTTAGGCATTTTTAATGACGTAAATCCCTGATTTGGCCAGGTTTGTCACAGCTGCAGCTCCCTGGTGTGGCAGGCCCCGAAGGCCTGCGCTGCACTCCAGCTGCACACGGGAGCTGAGCTGAGCACACGTGTGGGAGTGCACGGGCACTTTGCTGTCCTGATCCCAGGGTTCCTGCCTGGTGTTCCCTGAGCCCTGGACAGGAGCAGCACAGGGTGCAGGTGATGCAGGGCTGTAGCTCCTGGTCTGCTCCCTGGTCTGGTGACCAGGCCCTGCACCCACAGGTGTTACCTGGAGACACTACAGCACAGTTCTGCCCAAGATGAGGTTTAGCTTCTTGGTTCAGGTCACTTGTTCACTGACCTAGTGAATACGGATTTGTTTTTAGACAAGGTCAGTTACTAGAAAAACTTTGAAAAAACCTTGGTGGGTAGTTCAGTGTTCATTGCAGAGGAATGGTGTTGCTGAGCAGTCTGGCCAGAGAGGGGATCTGCTCCAGCTCGTGAGGAAGAGGCTGGAAGGACTTGTTAGGAGTGCTGGGAGAGGACTGGAGGGTGTGAATGCTTTTTGGGAATAGTACCTGCCTTGAAATTCCTGCATCCCGGAGAGGATTACAGACATTTGTCCACTGTGTGGAGCTGTGAGTTGCTTTGGTAGCTGATCACATTGGCCTGAGGCATCCAGTCATCAATGTCCCTGTGCTGCTCACAGGGAATTGGAGTTGGTTCTCCAAGCTGGGAAGTCACTGATTCAGGGTAATCTCTGATGAGGGACTGGAGGAAGCACTTGGATTCCGGAGGGTCCCTGAGAAGGAGGTGCATCCCATCAAAGGTCAGGGGAGCTCAACCACAGCTGGCCAGTGCCATAGAGGGGCCCTGGCAGCGCCTGCAGCCCCTCAGAGGTGTGGAAGTGCTGTTTTTGTATACCAGCAGTCCTGTCTGGCTGCTCTGGCTGGCTGGATGGCAGTGATGTGCCAGGTCCCTGCTGGATCTCCCTGGGCCTCGTGGCTCCCCTCCGGCCTGGGCCAGGCACGGGTGCTCCAGGCCAGCCCTGCAGCAGGGAGTTGTTGGTGTCTGTCCACGGCTGCTGACACACACAGCCTGTGCTTCTGGGGCCACCTTGTTCCTGTGCTTCAGAGGGATGTTGCTTCTTCCTTGCAGATGAGGAAATGTCTGCTCATGTTCCTTTTCCCCTTCCCCACCTTCTCTTACACTGACAAAGGCTTTGTTGCCTGATAACATCTGGCAGAAGCAGCTGCTGTAGAGACAGCTTACAAAGAGAGATGGGTTAATGTGGAATCACAGAATATCCCAAGTTGGGAGGGACTCACAAGGATCATCCAGTCCAGCTCCTGGCCCGGCACAGACACCCCAACAATCCCACCCTGTGCATCCCTGGGAGCGCTGTCCAAAGGCTCCTGGAGCTCTGGCAGCCTTGGGGCTGTGCCCATTCCCTGGGGAGCCTGGTCAGTGCCCAGCACCCTCTGGGGGAAGAACCTTTTCCTGATCTCCAACCCAACCCTGCCCTGGCACAGCTCCAGCTGTTCCCTGGGTCCTGTCCCTGTTATAGGGAGCAGAGATCAGAGCTGCAGCCCACAGTGAGCTCTGCCCTCAGTCTCCTCTGCTCCAGCTGAACAAACCCACTGCCCTCAGCTGCTCCTCCTGCAGCCCCTCCAGACCCTTCCCCATCCTCGTGTCCTTCTTTTGGACATGAATATCTTTATTCCCTGTAACTTGGTGGATATTGGTATAAATAGACAGGTATGGAATGACTATTCCCAGACTGTCACTTTAGCTGATCCAGTTGTACAATTCCACTGTTCAATGACTGCAAGAATTGAAGAGTTTTCACTTTTTATTGTTTGCTTTCATTTTAAAGCTTCATATTTGGTTACATTTTGTAATGACCAATATTGGTCATATTTTGTTATCCCAGCAAGGTTTTGTTTTGTTCTGAAGCAGTGTGAAAGGATTCTGCAGAGAGGAAGGTGCTGAGCCTGAGAGCAGTGTCCAGGAGATGAATGGGAGGTGCGGGAAGTGAAGGGGAAAGCTGATAATGTGAGCAGAGGCACAACCTGATTTCAGTGAGGGCCTGAACAGAGAAACTGATGATGTAGTTTGGCATTGCAAATCTGTGTTTTATAGATTGAGAAACTTTTGCATGTGGGTCTAATGTAGTTGATCTAAATTCTGTGCTTGCAGAGCTTTCCTGATCTTGAGTCAGGTTTGTACTCAAAACAATTCCCAATTTTCACGTTTCTGCTCTTCTGAGACCAAAGATAACGTGGACTGAAGAAGAGAGGCTGCAGATTTTATTTGAAAGTCAAAGCATGGAGTTGAGCACTGTGATGGGAATCTGTGCTGCTGTCCTGGCTCAGAGCTGAACCCAGAGTTACAGGTTCCTGCAGTGGGGTGTTCTGTCAAGGGACAAGCCAGATGTCACCACGAGGGACTGTGCCCATTGTTCCTGGTGTGACAAGGCCCCTCCTGGCAGTGCCCCTGTGCACACATGGGTGTGAGGAGGGCCCTGGCTGTGTCCAGCTGTGACTCAGTGCTCTGCCTGCCAGGTGGGTCACCTGTGTCCAGCTTTCCTGGAAAGGCCCTTCTCACCTCCAGTGCCATTGGGACTCTGCAGCGCTGAGCCCTCTCCCTCCTCCCCAGGCAGGACAATATCCTGCCCTGCCCTGTGCCCAGAGCACGTCTCTGTGCCTGTATTTCATATTGTTTCCTTCAGCCACTGCCCTGAAATAAAGCAGGAGGATTCCTGTTGTGTCCCTGCTGCTGATGTGGTAATGGTGGGATCTACATTCCTGATAATATCCCGTGTCCTACCTGCAGCACCCTGCTGGCAGGCTGTGTTCCTTGCTCTTCTGCAGAAGGATTTCAGAAAATGGCAGTAATTACACATTTATCTGCCTTTTTTCTGCCATTAACCTCTCAAGTGTCTGGGCCTTCTCAGTCTGTGTTGGTATGAAGTGTACTTCAGCAGGGGGAGCTCTGCACAAAACCTTGGCTGGTCAGGGCTTGAAGCTCTTCCTAGACTGTGTCTGCAACAGGACCAGGAAAACTCTTTACTCCTCCCCAGGGAATGCATTTTTCTGTAACACTTTTTATCATGCCTCTGTCCAGACATTGTTTTGTGCCTTTAGCCATATTCCTGTTCCTGTGTATGAATTAATTTGTCCAAACACCCGGCTATTCCCAGGGTCTTATGGCCCCCTCCTGTGAAATGGTAGGAACGGTTGGCTGAGAGAAGTTCCATGGATTAGAATCCATCGCTCACCACCCACAATGAAATACTCTTGGACTGTGGAATAAGAAGTGTCAGAGCACGAGGATAATGGTGTATTTTCCGTGCTGTTGTTGCCAGGGCACTCACAAGAAGATCCTGGATGTTGCCAACATGCTGGGCCTGTCCAACACGGTGATGCGGCTGATCGAGAAACGCGCCTTCCAGGACAAGGTCCTCATGCTGGGCGGGATGGCCCTCACCTGTGTCATCATGTTCCTGGTCGTGCAGTACCTGACATGAGCTGCTGAACCCTGCCAGGGACACTGTCCTTTGGAGCAAGAGGACTGGCCCCAGGACTCACTTTCCTCTGGGTGCTGCTTTGGATGAGCCCTTCCCGTGGACTTCAGAGTTTACAAATCCCACTTGGACAGTGTCACAGGGGGAGCCCGTCGGGAAACCGATGCTGTCATTGAGAATGGCCCTGTAACATTAACCCCTAGCCTTCACTGCTCTCACCTCAAGACTGCAGGGTTAAGGGTCTGGTTAATAGGAAGCAGAAGGGAATGTTGTGCCGAGCTGTAGCAAGGCAGGAATGTCCCTTTGGGCACACCGGGATAGGAGGATGCCAAGGCAGAGCATAGGATGCAGAGAGTCTTTCCTGTGCTGTCCAGGACTGGCCTGGCCCACTGCACTTTGCAAGAATGGCACAGGGAATTTCACAGTGTTCATGGGCACGTGCCACGGGACTGAGTGGGCAAAAAGAGGTGGCAAGTGAATGGCTCCCATCTGTGGATCCACCATTTGCTTGGAGGGGGAGGATCTGCAGGGAAGAGTCTCAGAGCACGGTTGTAACCTCAGTTAACTTCACAGACAGTATAAACCAGCACAGATCGCTCTGGTTTAGGGTGCTCTGCTCATCTGAGGGATGTTCTGGTACCTCTCCCTGCCCTGCTGCTTCCCAGGGGAGGCTGAGTGCCACACTCCCTCCTGTTTCCACTCAGGCCTGTGGCATCTCACTGGGCCTCCTGCCAAATCCAGCCTCCAAAACGGACATTTCTAATGCTGGAGCACAGCACATGTGGTGGGCTGTGCTCATTTCCTGAGGTGCTGGTTGGGCTTTGGGCTCTGGAGCTGGAACTTGTGAGTCGATGGAGCAGGTGAGTCCCAGTGCTCCCACGGAGGTGTGGGATTGTTCGCGGAGCTGGGACAGGCTCTTCACATCAGAGGAACGGTGGGATCAGCACACCAGGCCTGTCACTGAAAATCAGCTGTGGTCAGAAGAGTGTCCTCGAGTTCGTGCCTTGGGATGGTGACATCCCCATCCTTGGGAAGGCCGTTCCCTGTGCTGCCCTTTGCACCTGTGGGATTGCTGTGGAAGACTCTCAGACATGTCAGCTCGGGGTGCTGCCGGCTGGGACTCGCCTCCTCGGGGTCATTCCCTGTCTCAGTGAGACACTGGAGCTGTGAGATCTTGCCTCAATCCAGCACTGCTTTCCCTGCTTTCCCTGCAGTCTGAGGGGTCTGTTAGAGGGGCCATCCTGGGATTTTGGGCATCATCCATTTCAGTCACCCCTCAGATCCGTTCCCATCCCAATGTGTGGCAAGTCTGGAGCATTCCCCAATGTCTGACAGCAGCACAGAAGTGTCATGTACAGATGATGTGGCCTTGTGCTGGCAATTCCTTGTTTTCTGTCTGGAATGGTTGTGGGTCTCTGGATTAGTAACAAATCCCAAGTTCTGTGTTCTGTCCTCTCTGCTCTAAGCTTTGCTTTCATTATGTAGCCTGTTGCAAACTGAGAGAAGGGGTTTTAATAACTGAAAAAGTGAATTTCAGGGGATGTGGGCAATGAGACAGGGCCGTGCTGGTCAGCACAGCTGGCAGGGAGCCCAGCCAGACACCTGGAGTGACCAGTGGCTCCAGCCATGGGTTTCTCCATGTGTTTGATGCTTCTGAAGTGTTTCCTGCTCTTGGAATTCCCTATTTGTCCAGGTTTTCCATGGAAACACTCTAGCAGAGCAAGCATGGAACTGGTTTTCATTTGAGCCCAAGGGAGTAAGGAATTGAAAAGAGGGAGTGTGCAGTGATAGAGAATCTGTCTTGCTGTGTCTGTAATATAAATCATAAATCCAAATTTGCCTGAAATTTATTTTGGATATGAAATCGCATGGATTCAGCCCTTGGGAGGGCAGCTGGGCACTTGCAAGGGGTCCCTGGCAAATCTCAGTTCTGGGTTTTATGGTGTTAGGGTTTAGTTTAAGGCTGTCATTGTTTAAGGTTTCTGCAGTTGTGACCTGGTGTAGCAGGGTTGATCTTACACCAGTGTGGGACTCTGGCCAATCTCTTTCCTTTTGGGCTGTGGTAGGAGCCACAAGATATTTGGAACTGGATTTTTTTTTCATTTTTGAGCCTAGCTTGGCATTTTAATAGATGTTTTCCTGTTGGTTTATTTTGCCTTCTGGAGTCTCCTTGTCCCTGCACAGGCTGATTACCCCTTGGTGAGCCAAGTGTCCTTGCTATCCATGGGATCCAAAGGTGAAACGTGGGGCTTAAAGGAACCACCTGGGGAACTGGATTTGGTGATGTGTGACACCAGACACGTTTGTAGTGCCTGTAAAGTCCAAAGAGGTTTCCAAGAGTCCGTGCTCCCGGGTGGTTCCTGCAGAACCCCTGCAGCCTCTGTTGGGACACGGCAGGGACACGAGCGGTTCCTCCAAGCCCCACATCTCCCCTTTGGATGCAGTGGGAAATGAGCTGGAGCCCTGGTGGGATGGAGGTCCCTGCCAAAGGAACCGAGCTGGGGCCCTGGTGGCTCTGCACGTGTTGCTGCTGCAGCTCTGTGGTGTTCCCTTCCTCACTACAGAGCTCCCTTCTGCTTCCCAACTGTGGCACAAGTTCCAGCTCTGGGATGAGCTGCTCTCTCAGGAGGGGACTCTGTGGGAATTCACTTGCTTCTGGAAAAAAACTTTTTACCAGTATTTTATACATAAAGGAGCAACGGTGGGACATATGACTCGTGATGTTCTGTGAATAAAGATTTTTTTCAACTAAAATGAAGGGTTTTTTTTTTACCCTGACAAATGTGTTTGAGCCAAAATAAACAAGCAGGATCAGTTCCAGGGCTGATCCTGGTTCACTGTGGATGAAGGGAAGGGTCTGCAGGGGAGGGGGTCACGGGGGTGCTCTGGGGGGCCCCGTCTGGGTCTCTGTGGGAAGTGGGTCCCACTGTACTGGGGTTGGAAGGAGAGGGAGAGTCTGTGCTGGACCTCACTGGTCAGACTGGTGGGGACAGCCTGGGACAGCCCCAGAGCTGGTGGTGGCTCACAAGGGGGATGGAAAGGGGTGGGTGATGGAATGGCGTGGGGGGAACTGGGGGCACATCCAGGCCCTTGGAGCACTCTGCCCCCTCCCACTTTGGCCCTGAGAGGGGCCAGACCTTCCTCTCCTGCTCTTCCTGCCAGTGATGCAGGTGGGGAGTTCTAATTGAGAGCAGTGAAGGAAGAACTTGCAGGGCAAAATGGGGCTGTTGATAAAGAGATTGTGGATTTCAAATGTGAGATCAAGGGCTTGGCTTATCTTCCTCTTGCTCTTACGTTCTGTTTTGAAGCAATTCCAGTTCCCCACAGCTACAAAACACTTATTAAATCAGAAAATACCCAGCAAAGAATGCAGAAGGCTGTCAGTGCTGTAGGTATGGACTCGATGCAGAGGTGGGACCAGCCTGTGGCAGTGCTGGGACGGGGCTGCACCGTGTCCCTTCCAGGGTGGGCCCCTGAAGGGCTTCAATACCACAAGCAGCAGCTGGAAATGGTACTGGTGCTTCGGGTGTGACTGAGTGTGTGGAAGAAATCCAGAAAGGTTGTATGTCGTGGTTTCACCTGGGATAGAATGAATTTTCTCCCCAAGACCTAATCTAGGGCTGTGTTTGGGATTCAGCATGAGAGTAATGAAAACAACAGATGGTTTGTTTGTCCTTGTTCAAATCAAGGACTTCTTTTCAGTTTCCCAGGCTCTGCCAGTGACCAGGGGCACAAGAAGCCAGGAGTGAGCAGGGCCAGGACAGGTGACCCAAACTGGCCAAAGGCATCTTCCACACCAGAGTCATTCCCAGTATATAAACTGGGGGAAAATGGGCTGGGCAGGGGTCAGAGGGTGGTGAGGAACTGCACTGGCCAGCACTTGTCTGTCTTGGGGTTTATGTCTCTCTCTCCTCCTTGTTATTTTAAAATTATTCTTAATTATATCTTACCTTGTTTCAATTATTACACAGTTCTTATCTCAACCCATGAGTTCCACCTTTTTTCCCCCGATTTTCCCTATCCCCCCGGCTGGGGGTGCTGAGCTGTGATGTTTAGTTGTTTGCTGGGGTTAAACCACCACAGTCTAAATCTGAGTGGGACAAGTTTTGAAACAAAGTTTAAACCAGTCAATATTCAAGCACTAAAAACAGTGAAATGGGGGTAGGAGTATGTGCAGAATAGAGGGGGAGATAAGAGCGGATGATTGGGTGGGACAATATTAATTTAGAAGGAAGATAGTGCAGATAAGTACCAGAGTTTGTAGGTGGCAGGGAACCAACACCTGCTGTGTGTGCCTCTCCCTGTTCACTCTTCCTCAGGTTAACCCCAGAATGTCTGAGCACAAGAGTGTTAAAAATCAACCCTCCTTCAGTGCAACACCCAACCCACGTAACCCTGCCCAGGACTGGCAGTCTCAGCTGTAGGAGAAAATCGTCTCTTGGTGGGCCATAACAGAACCAGGGTGAAGGTGCCGTGGTGTCCCAGCCCCGTGTAAGCAGAACCACTGTCAGCCCCCTGCTCCTGCCTTGCTTTGTCTCCCCAAGGGCTGCAAGTCCCTCCCCAGCACCCTGAGCTCTCCCTGCACCAGTCCCAGGGGATTCCTGGCTCTACCCTAGAGGCATCGTTGGGCTCCTGTTCTACCACTCTTGGGTATCTTTGTGCCTTGGCTTAGGGAGGGGAAAGGCCAAGAGCAAAGGCAGGGGGGAAGGGAATAAGAGGTCAGAGTAAGTCAAATCAACGTTCTAGAAATGGGCAGTAGAAATTCCAGCCCAGCAGGAGGGGAAACGATACTGGAGTCGCAAAATATAGGGCAGGAATATTGTCAGAGCCCTCGGCTGTGCTGGACACAGCAAAGGGGAGCTGCTGCACTAGGCCATTCTGGAATCTGCAGTGGGTGTGCAGGGATGGGGTCAGAAAAGCCAAGGGACAGGTGGAATGGGCCTTGCACAGGGACAAAGGTCAGAACAGAAAGGCCAAGGCCAGGACCCTCCTGATAGAACAGAAGGGAGAACTGGTGCGCTGAGCAGGTCCCAGCCATGGGGAACACGGAGCCCACCTGGGGACTGATCCAGCTCCCCTGTGATCCCCACATCCCTGTGCTCCTGGCTGGGCTCCAGCCCCGGGGAGGCACAGCAACTCCACAGGGGTGTTCTGGAGTGCAGGGTTGACCCCTCAGTGGGAGAATGTCTGTGCAGAAGTGCCCAGTGACCGCAGGGACAGAGCGGAGCTCTGGGGCTGTGGGTCCAGGAGTGGCATCCCCAGCGTGGGTGACCTTGGCATGGAGAGGAGCTGCTGCACCTGGGTGCAAGTCAGGGGAGGGGAGACCCCTCAGACACTACACAGGGCTGTGGGCACCTGGAAAAACAAAGAACTGGTGTGTCCAGGCTCCCCAGCACAGAGGAATCTGTGCCTGAAGGTAAACGCTGCCTGCTCTCCTCCCTCCTGAGTCACCGGTGGCAACTGGACACAACCACTTCTATCCCAAATTTCCAGAGGCATTTCAAGTCACACCAGTCGTGGTGCCAGAGCTGCTGGCTCAGAGGGGCAGAAACCGCCCAGCAGGCAGAATACACCCTGGAGTGCTCCAAAGGAGCACAGTGGAGCTATCCAGAAACTCAGGCTGGGGGAGAGACACCCACGCATGTGCTCCAGAACCCTCCCTGGAGGGCCAGGGTGGGGTGGGAACCTGAAGGACAGTCAATAAGATACAAGCTTTTAAAAAGGTGATGCCCTGGCAGAGGTTGCCCAGAGCAGCTGTGGCTGCCCCATCCCTGGAAGTATCCAAGGCCTGGTTGGACAGGACCTGGAGCCACCTGGGACAGTGTCCCTTCCCAGAGCAGGGGGTTGGAATGGGATGGGCTTTAAGGTCCCTTCCAACCCAAACGAGTCTGTGATTTTGACTCTACTCCCCATCACCTCCTGCCAAGGATATCCAGCCTCCAGGGACTCGGCTGAAGGCTCTGGCACTGCACAACCTGCTCTGCACAAGAGACTGAGGATTTAACACAGGATTGTCACATCGAAGTCCTCACTCTGTCACCTGGGTGGAGGTGTCCTGTGTTAAACACAAAACAAGCAGAGGGAGCCGAGAGCCCAGTGCAGACAACAGTGGGATTTGAAACATTCCTAGTGCTGGGGGAGAGTCACTTTGTGTTTGGCACCCTGACAGCCTGCTCACCTTGCATTCCCAAAGCCCTGCAGGAACAGCAAAGCCACAGCCTTCAGCCCTTCATGGGCATTGGCAAGTGCAGGATGTCCTTGAGGAAGCTGCCCAGGAGGATATGGGATCTCAGATCTCTGGGATATGGGATCTCAGATGTCAGTTGCAGGTTGGCTGCACCCACCCTAAAAGGCAAACCCCCTTCTCATGGTCACTACCGCCCAATTCTTGTGGCCTGGAGATGGCTGAAGTCACAACCACAACCTTCCAAGCCTGGTCCTGTCCAGAAAGGCCAGGCTACTGGATTCACCCAGGACTGGGATAATAATGTAGCTCCTGGAAGGAGGAGCACCTGGAGCTCTCCTCCTCTGCAGTGTAGACCAGTGTGAGCCCCAACAAGGAGCAGCACCAAGCCCTGCCAGGCTTTCACCCATTGCCAATTAAAGGAGCTCAGGCTAATGGGGCCCAATTATGGCATTTACCTGTAAAACTGTAGTGCTCTGGCCCACAAATCCTGCAAATAAGCAACTGCTGTCAAAGCAGAAACAATCACAGCTGGCGTTTGTCAGCACTTTCATTCCAAGGGACAAAAACTAAATGAGAGCTCCCCATGTTAGCAATTACTGACTCCAAAGAAAAGCAGTCCCAGGGCATTCACAATGTTTTTATTCTGAATTGCCAACAAGAACCTTGACAGAAGTTGACAGAATTTTAAAAGAATCCTAATTTTGCACATTCCAATTGACATGTATTATTTTCTAGTGGTTGTATACAGATGGTGAAAATCAAGTCTTTTGAGGAAAATATGAAGGCATTAATCTCTTTCTAGACAAACACATCTGGCTTCCTAATTCTTTATGGTTGTATATTTAGATCCCATTTTGTACTTTGCATATTTAGAAATATACTGCTTGATCCAAACATTTTCAGTCCTAAAAATGTATTTTTACTGATTTAAACCATTCCTACCCCTTTCTTCCCTCCCCTCCAATACAGAACAGGTACCTGAGAGCTCTAGAACATGTTTTAAGCATTAGAAAACTACAAAACTCGAATGAAAACCAGACAAGCACCTCAGTGTCCTCTCGAAACTCCCCGTTTTGAGTTGTGTGTGATGGAAGAACTTGCAGAGGATTCCCCTGGATTCTGATGTGACTGGGGAAGCCCCTCACACACAGGAGACAAAGGTTAAGGCCTAAGGTGACAAACGCAAGGCTGAGGGTGTGAAGCTGCCCTCAGGATGCTCTCGAGGCACTCTCTGTAAATGACAACACAGCTTAAAACCCAACCTGAACGCTTTCCACTCACTGAGTGGACAAACTCAGACTCCAACAAGGTAAAAACAAAAAGAGGATGCACAGAAAAAACATTTCTAAGTTTGGCTGCTCCAGACGATTTTAATCTCAGCCTCTTCACAGCCTGGATAAATTCTCAGCACTGAGAGCACTTTGTGCTCTCCAGGCTGTAACAGACCCTCAAAAAGGGCTCCTGCAGCCTCACCTGTTGGGAGCACGGCTGACTGCAGGGAATTTGCTGCAGCTCCCCAGCAAACAGCTAAAACTTCTCCCAAATGTCCAGCAGAAATGCCACATAATCACTACAGGCTTCCTGAGAACAGCAAGATGCTTAAGGCATAGGGTAGAAATTCCTGGAAGTTACTGTTGGGTGGTTCCTGACTTCCACTGAAATGGGGCTGGAATAGTTTCTGCTACCCCAAGGCCTCAATGCACCCAAATCTGCCACTTCTGCAGGACATTCCCCCTCCCTTTCCGGCATCCCTCTGCTTGCAGTTAGCACCGACCACGAGCACCCAGCTCCCAAGGGGCTCCTCCACGTGCACACACTTGCTTCAAAGCATCAAGCGAAGGGACAAGATTCTGGGGCGTATTTTCAGCCCCCCAAACTGTTCTCTTTCCTTCTATCACTTCTCTAATTAGGAACCTAATCAGATCCTACACCTCCCCTACTTAAAATCACTCCCTTCCTCACTCCCCACTCCTTAGAACCTTTCTGAAGGGTTCCCCTGCTGTTTCTCCATCTCTGGAGCAAACAGCACAGCTTCCCAGATCACTTGACAAGTGAAACAATAGAGACTTGCCAGTTCCTGTGTTTTTCCTGTTCACAGGGTGTTAACAGGACCTGGGGCTGAGCAGGGAAGGTTTCTGTGTAAATTTACCTGTCTGTTTTTTCAAGAACAGTAACCAAAGTCACCAAGTGAAGGTGACAGTAACTTTTAAAACAAATGCTTGGAGGAAAAATCTGGCAACCAAGGACAGTTCACACATTCAAATATTGCAAGAAACATGTTACACAGCAAAAGCCAAGTGCAGAGTCCTGCCATCAGGTCCAGAGCATGTCTGTCATCTGCAGGAGCTCTCCTGTCCAAGACAGGGACGCACTTACTGCTGAGGGAGAACCAACTTCAAGGGGGACGAACTAATACTCTGAATTCTGAAAAGGACAAGATGCAACTTTCGCACGAGATGGACAAAGACACAACAATTTTCCCCACTCCCCCAAGGGACAATGGCCTTTGCAGAGGCAGCACTTGCCCCCTGGGCAACGAGGCTTATCTGCAAGTGACATTTCAATTGGGTTTGGCAGATTCAGCCCAACACTGTGGCAACTGCAAAGTCTCTGCCTGTGCAAGAGCTGTGTCTGCAGTGCCCTGAGAGCACCAGGTTTAGCTGCTCCCAGAGGGAATCAGGACAGTCATTCCTCAAAGCATCTTTAAGCTGTTGCTTTGCTGCCAAAGGCAAACAATAGTCTGTGATTTCAGCATTAGACACTTCCCCACAGTAAGTTCCTCCCTCCCTCCCCCAGGTGGAATTTGATGGCTTCTTCCCCGAGTGGTGCTGGTTTAAGCAGCCCCAGTGTCACCCCCAGTGCCTGACAGTGAGCAGAGCACAAAGCAAGGAAACCAAATGACTTAACTGGGGGGAGGGTGGGGGTGAAAGGGGATAACGGAGATGTTGAGGGAAGGCCTGTTTAGGGAGACAGAGCCAATGGGGCCAGGGAGCAGCTCTGCCTAACCTGGGCCACGGGAACAGAGCAAAGAAAGAACTGAGAGGATTCTTCAAAGGAAGGACACAGAGCAGGATCCCAGCACCAGATTCCCTCAGAAGCTGCTCTCAAGGGGCAGGTGTTCACTACAGCCCCTCCTGTCCATGCAGCGGGAGCCACAAAGTGCTGCTGCAGCCAGAGGTTTCAGGAGCTGTCCCCAGCTCTGGAATGACAGTGCCAAAGCCACGTGCACAGTACTCACAGTCCTGCAGACACAGTGTACGGGAGAGTCTCGGGGGGCCGCATCCTTGAGGGCAAGGAGTTGTTCTGGTCACTGATGGTGCTGGAATGAGTGACTTTGGTTACTTTTGGCAAATGCACTGGCTCACATTGATGCATTTTACTACAGCCCTAGGGGATGGTACTGTGCCACTGTGGTGGTGGTGAGGAGAGCTACGTGTGCTCCTAGCACTAAAAGAGACCAAAAATGCCTGACAGATGGAACCAGACAGTGCTGCTGTCAGCCCCTGTGGAAGAGCTCATACAGAACTCGGAGCTGCCATGGGCAGGACTGTTGCTGAACCTTAAATGAACCCATTAGATGAACCTTAAAACATCTTGGGCAGCTCTGGTGGTGTCACCACATCCCCTAGCCAGCACACAATCAGTGAAACTAGCCAGGGCAGCTGCTTCCAGTTCACAGCTGGGCACTGAGCTCCTCGCTGTCCCAGCCCCAAACTGTGACCACACTTTGGAAAGGGCGTGAGGGGAGGAATCTGCTCACAGGGCCCAACTCCAGCACACCAGCCAGGCCCCAGGAGCTCAGAAGGGACCTCCCAAGGACTCACAGGAACCACAAGGTGCAAGCACCTTTCTCCCCTGCACACTGGCCAGACATCCATCAGTTCCTGGACACGGGACACAGGCAGGAAGAACAGCCTGTCACAGGCACACAGGAGCAGTATCTGTGTTCCTGAGGGCTTCCTCCTCTGGCTCAGGCCAGTCATATGAGGAAGCAGGTCACTCTGAGCCAGCTGCCCAAGAACACTTGCTGTCCAGCACCATCCCTCCTCCCAGGGCTGTACAGCAGCAAAGGCAGCTCCCGTGCAGCCATCGAGGTGAGGCTGGGAGGAGGCTGCACTATTCCTTTAAACAAACACTGGTTTAAGGAATCAAACTTGCATTCCCTACCTGTTTATGGCAGAGTTGATCACGCCCCACACAAAAGTAGACTCAGACCCCTCCAGCACCTCTGTGAAAGGAAACAGATGTTGTGGCTCAGAACTAAGAAACCCCAGGAACCACCATCAGATCAGTGGCTTAAATGGCTTCCCACTGCCAGAGGGCAGGGTTAGATGGGATATCAGGAGGGAACTCCTCCCTGTGAGGGTGGGGAGGCCCTGGCACAGGTTGCCCAGAGAAGCTGTGGCTGCCCCATCTCTGGAAGTGTCCAAGGCCTGGTTGGACAGGGCTTGGAGCACCCTGGGATAAGTGGGAGGTGTCCCTGCCCACAGCAGGGAGTGGCTCTGGATGGACTTTAAGGTCCCTTCCAATCCAAACCAGTCTGGGATTCTACAACTCTATGATCAGGAATCTCTGTCTTTTTCTACATGTTCAAGAGAGAGGAGAAGTTGATCTATGATGAATGTGTTTGCTTCACTGAGGAACATAAAAGTAATGATGTTTCCATTTCTATCACAGCACATAAAGTACAAAAGCTTATATGGGAGGAAGGGATGCTTGGAAATCTCTCTCCATGGCAGTTCTGGCAGGCATTTTGGATTGTTCTCTATATCAAGACAAGCCTGCTGGGTGGAGAGATCCACGTTCTTAGGAACAAACATAAGCAAAGTGTCCTACAAGGGAGACCTGAGTGAACAGCACCCCTGGCCTCACACTGTCCCAAGTGGAGCTGGAGGACATGACCAGGGAGAAGGGGAAGTTCCTCACCTCTTTCCCAGTCTTCATAACATGGAGGTGCCTGCCATGGGCTCCCATTAGTCACCTGCTCCTGCGGGGGTTGACAGGACTGGCTCACTTCAGAAAGAGAGAAATCACAGTGACCAGCAGTCCTTAAATCCATTAAATGCTTGGCTCAAGCTATAAAACATCTCTTGGCTGTAGAGGAAGCTTTGCCCAATGCAAACAGACTGGGGACAGCCAGGAACTGATCTGAAATGCAGCAGCTTTGAATTTGCCTTTTTCAATGAACAAGAGAAGACTCTCCGCTCTGGAACTTTGAGTAGGAATGCTGGAGTGAAGAGGAAACCTGCTGACATGGATGCAGGCATCACTGCCAGCCTCAGTGCACCTCTGCAGAAGACAGAAAACTTCTGTCTGCTCTGTGTTGTGGCAGGAGTTAAAGAGACCCATCCTTGTGGCCATTAATGCATCCCAACTCCTCCTGCCAGAGGCACTTCCTGCATGATTTAGGGTACAACTTTTCCACTCAACCAGCCTGGTAACAAAAGACGTGCAAGGCCTACCCAGAGCATCTGCCATATTCTCAAGAAACTGCCCAATAAATCCAAGCAAATGAGATCCAGTTTCCCCAAAGCCGCTGTGTCACACAACACTACAGACAACAATTTGAGTGCCACTTTTGGGTTATTCCATGATCCATCCTTGCAACAGGAGACCTCAGTCCCCAGGCTGCACAGACCCCTGGGAGCACGGGGATTCTCTTACCTCCATCTTGCTCCATGAAGGCTTTGTCATTGCACTTCATGATGTGATCGCTGAGGTCGGGCCAAGGAACCAGGTGACGAGCGTTGAAGGGGCACGTGGCCAATTTCTTTGCAATTTCAGGGTTGCTCTAGACAAGGGAAAACCGAAATTATGTGCCACATCTCTGAAGTTCACTTATCTCTTGTTAATGCATAGGAAAAAACCCACTGGGATATTTGTGATGTTGCTTTAAAAAAATACAAAAATAAACAAGAAATTGCAATATATTGATCAGACACTCACTAAAAGTGCAAGGGAAAACAAACACAACTGTTCTTCCACACACAATTCACAGACACTGGGCCACCCCTGACTGAAGTGGAACAGACCCTCAGCAAACTCCCTACAGTTTCCTGCAGTGCTGCTGGTAGGACTGTATGGCTTGAAGCACAATTGAAACCATTTAAAAACGAACAGGGCAGAGACATCAGGCAAATCTAAACCATTCAGATATATTTTAACTAAGCAGGCACAAAGCTCCCTGTGAGCTGCTGGAAAAGACAAGAGTCTCCTCCCTGAACTAACCACGAAGGATCTCTGTCTCCTTCCAGCAGAGCCAGACTGGTCTAGGGTGAATTCATGTGTGCCTGGAGCTATTCTAAACAAATCGTAAAGTTGTATGAAATAAAGGCTAAACAGGGCTCTTTGTCAGGAAATGCAGGAACACCAGGTGCATCTGCATGCACAGAATGACTCAGTCACTGCCCTGTCCAGCTCACCTCCTTACACTTCACCAGGTGATAGGGAAACCGACGGGCCCGGATCTGGTGATGTTTAACCAACGGACACTGGATTAACCTCTCTGGATCCAACACATCTAACAGAACAGGAGAATGGGGAGAAAAGCATTGGTTAGAAAGACAAGAATTATTAACTCAGTGCAGTGGGGAAAAACCCCATACCACCACATCAGGGCTGTGGTTTGAGGGACTCAAACCAGTTGCTCTTAGTTTGAAACTATTCATTAAAGCAGGCACCTGCTTTGCATAACAAAATGAATTAAATTTGAACTTTTCATTACTGGGACATTAGTCAAAACAGAGAAGAGTCAGCACCACTGAGCATAACAGCTCTTTAGGTTACCTTATTAGGGAGGGAACCACCCTTCCTCCAAGGGAAAGCCAGCAGCACTTTTCCAGCTCTCCTAGAGGAGGATCAGTGGGATCATGTCACACCCACCAGCACCTTCAGGAGCTCAACCAAATATTTTTTCCATCAACAGCTCGTTTTGCTGGAGGCAGAATGCAAGGCAACTGAGTTCTGTTCTGGAGGAAGCAGCGTGGCTAAAATAGTGCATGAGACTCTGAAGCTTTTAATACATCATATAATTACTTAGGAGCTGAGGAGTTACTAAACCAGCAAAAACACTGAAGAATAAATGCACTGAAGACTGAAGCAGTGTGAATCCATGCATACGTATTTTTTTGTCTATAAAATATATTAAAATATAAATATTAATAAATATGCACCTTCTCTGTGAGGAACAGAGCAGACAGAAGGAGACATGAGGCCCCACTACTGCCTGTGGATCTGTCGGTGGGGTACACACCAAGGAGCCTGGGCTGCTCCCATCCCTTACAAAATACCACTCTTGCTGCCCAGGCTTTCAGCACATTTAGGATTTGATTATGCAGGAGCTAAACCAGCTCTAGGCACGGGCTGCTGCTGCCTCTGCCTGGCCATCCCCCACTTCTCTCACACACGTGGCTCCATCAGCCCCCAGGCTGATGTTGTTAAAATGCTGTTCCAGCAGTCTCAATGAGCAGAAAGAATTCATGCTGAGAGCCACTAGGAAAGAGAAAGGACAGGCGGGATCCTTGTTTTCATCTGGGCCGTGCAGTGCTGCTGCCTCTGAGCACCTCTCACCTGCATCAGCCCGTTCAGGTTATTAGAGCAGCTGAAAACCAAACTGGCTTTGCACTGGCCCAGCTGCTCTTGGAAGAGCAATCAAGAGTGGTTTTGTCACCGAAAACGTTGGAAGAAATAAAATTCTCTAGCACTGTAATTTCAGTATTAGAAAGCAGCATTACTTTATTTTGACACCAGGTGCATGGGGAATGCTCCCCAAAACACCTCCTCTCACTCCTAAGGACGGTTTCTTGTCCTTGAATGCATTCAAGCCAGCTATGTGGTCTGGCCAAGATATACCTTTAATCAGGCACATAATCTTTATTCTCGCAGTTAAGATATCCACTTGTGCGCATTAATCACTGATATAGGTAAATACAGGATTACGTACTGTCTTTTTAAGGAATTCACAAGACTAAACACTATTTGTTAAAGATTTTTCCAATTGCTTCTCTCTCTGAACTGGCTCCACACAAGACCAGATCAAGTGCGTTGCCAGGGAAGGGGACAGGGACGAACACCAGAGGAGGAGCAGAGGCCTCAGCACAGCACGTCCAGCACGGCTCGGGCACGGGGACGAACCCGGGCCAAGACGGGACAGACCCGGGCCGGGGCGGGGGACAAGGCCTGGGCCGCAGGGGAACAGACCCCCATGGCGCCGGTCTGGTCCGGTCCAGGCCCTGCCCGCCGACGAGCGCTTTCTCCATCTCTCCCCCAACCAGACCCACCCTGAGCCTCACCCAAGTCCTCCTCAAATTCCATGGCGGGGCTGGGCCGGGTCCGCTCCGGGGCGGGATGAGGAGCTGCGCCACGTGTAGGGTCGAGTGTGGGGCTTGGCCGGATGTGAGGCCGGGCCAGGTGTGGGGCCGGCTCCGCTCCGGGGCCGGATGTGAGGCCGGGTCAGGTGTGGGGCCGGATGTGAGGCCGGGTCAGGTGTGGGGCCGGGCTGGATGTGAGGCCGGGCCAGGTGTGGGGCCGGNGGCTGGATGTGAGGCCGGGCCAGGTGTGGGGCCGGCTCCGCTCCGGGGCCGGTGTGGGCCCGGGCCGGATGTGAGGCCGGGCCAG
>WBMZ01011900.1:0-105773 GCA_013400975.1 Atrichornis clamosus
ATTGACCCTGTAAGCTCAGGCTACACACAAGAGTATTTTTCTCATCACAAACTATGTCCAGGCACCATTACTCTTTTATATGCCTGACTCAAAGTATAGACAGTGTATAAATAAAATTTAATTTTAAATTACATGCATAGTAGATGCAACCATGCAGAATCAATGTAACTATGATACAACCCTCCCTGTAGATATGAATTAGTGGTGAAAATGCTGGCACATCATTAATGATAATATCCCCTCGCATCCCTTTTATAAAAATGTGCTTCTCTCTTACTCCCATGTAGGGAACTCATCAAACCTCAAGCGACCCAAGTTGGAGAAATTCACTAAACAGATTCCAGGCTTGTTTTCTTAAAGCCCCATATCAAGGTTCCTAAATAGTTTGAGTATGGTCTTGAATAATTCATACCCAAACCTTTGTTGTTTCATCAGATAGTAGATTTCCAAAGAAGTCTGTCTCTGTTCCTCAGCTGGCTAACATTATGTCTTGTGCATTCCAATCCCAAAAATATGTTTCTAATTAAGCCACATAATAAGACTTGCCTGTGCAGGGGAGAGATGGGGAAAACAAATAGTTTTGAAAGTGGAAGTTTTGTTCTATTTAGGCATGTTGAAATCAAGCCTCATTCCATTTAAAATTATGAATATAAAGAGAGAAAAAAAATTAAACATAGACTTCAAGATGATCCATAGACTTATCTATGACAAGGAACAGAATCTCCCTTCCTGAAATAAAATAGAAGGGCTTCCACCAGTGAAATTTATTTTCCATCACTACTGGATAGACAAAAGACCAGAAAAGTTGCTCTGAGTGAGCTAACTTACCTGCTGGCTATGAAAGCTTATACTGGAGCATTAAGTTAGAAAATAGATTGTTGGTTCATTATTCCATGCTAACATCAGCCCTTAAGGGTGGAAACAGAGCGAATCTAAGGAATATGAATTCCCATGTTTGGGATTCTAAGTCAGCTTTCTAGTATCCTCTGGCTTTGCTACCTTCTAGTCATCTACTAACTGTTTATATGTTTTAACTTTCCTCATCCTTTGAAATGGATTTCTTAAGCAAATCAGCAGATGCCAACCCTACTAAAAAGAAAAGAGAAAAAAGAAATGACAACATGGTCCCAATGCTTCAGGATCTTGCAAAACACGCAGCATGATCTCTTCTACTCCATCTTTTTTTTTTCCTTTTCCACAATAAGTGTTTGTTCACTAAAAATATATAAATCATGTCAAATTTGGTTTAGGACTTACCACAGACAGCATGTTCATTCAAATCTCTGGTTAGTCTGACAAGTTTAGAATAGGAAGCTAAAGGAGAACTTAAGTTGTTGCAGTTATTTTCTCAGTCTAAAGGGAAGCTAACTAAACTTGCTCATCTGTTCATGAATACTCAGAACTCTGTGTTACTGGAAAAATAGCCTCTGGGCTGACACATATCCACATGTCACTGTAAAGACAGAAGTTGACAATGTCAAAATGAAAATGCTGCTCTTTAAAAAAAAAAAAATTAAAGGATTAATTTTTTATTTTCATAGGTATTTCAGGCACAATAACACTGGCACAAAAAAAAACCACACAGGAGGTGATTTTTTAATTTTGTATCCCAGTTCCTTGAATCAAGTGTTAAATTTCTTTTCCAGAAAAAGAGTATTTTAAGTACATTTTTCATAGTGTCACAGACAGATTCAAGAAGTTTGTACAGGACAGCACAGGGCCCTGCCAAATTCATGTCACCTGTCTTATATTCCAGGTAAGCTCTAGACTGTCTCTCATGAGCATCTAATCAAAATGTTCTGACATCCAAGAACTTGTGCCAGTGAACTTTGTGCCTTGCCACTCAATAATTTCATTATGTAACACTGAATATATTAACTGTTTGCAAGACACTGTCAAGTGCAAAAATAGAAATTTAATGTTAGGGCTTAGAAATTTGCATGGAAGTTGAAATAAAGATTGTTACAAGAAATTCTTACAATGCGGAGAGTGTATTTCTTCCTGGTAAGATGCAACTTAAATATTATGCAGTAGATATCTCTTTTTCAGCCAACTGAGAAACTTAAAGTAGAAGACACACTCTCAAACGTGCCAGATTTTTTCACATAGGAAAGAGGAATAGTATTATTCAAAGCTAAGTATCAGTGGTGAACAATTGCTTGAGTTGCATTTGATAATATTAAAGAGAGCATCAGAGCAAAGCATTCATCTTTCCAGAGTCTTAGATTTCTAACTAAATGTTTGTAAAGAATGTTTTGTTTTGTGGCTTTTTTTGGGTGGTTTCTTTTTCTTTTCTTTTTTTAAAATCTAATCATCTTTAAGGAGTAGGGGAAAATGTCTCAAATAGTTCTTTACCCTCTTTGATACGGTCAGGATAAACACTCTTAAACAAGTTCTGCCTTAGGTAAGAAACCCCCTGAGATAGGCTACAGCTTTGCACTGCATTCAAAGGCCCTCTTTTAAATTTGAGGTACAGAAATTATTGTTGGTTTGGGATTTTTGGGGTTGTGTTTTGGCAAAATAACTTTTGAACGTATGCAAAGCAGCTAATTGATATTTCAGTCTTTTGCTATGTGATACCAAAGCTTCTTTTCTGCCACTGTAATATTATAACTTTTCTGTGGTCTCTGATCACTATATTCTTACTCAAACATCTACCTCTAGTGTGACCCCAAACCAATTGCGTATAGAAAAACATCAGACAAAGCTGTGGTTCTTCCAGGAAGCTGAAGTGTACTACTAGGTGTTCCCATAGGCACTCTTCCTTCCATAATACTGGACTGCTATCAGGCTAATCATGGGATACTGTTGCAGCGTGTTAAATCTGTTACTGCTGCATCGTTCTCCCCGCTTTGGTGTGTCTTATGGTTTTACCTTAGTTCTCCCCCTAAATTAATCTAATGGTTTATCTCCGGGTTTGTGTACACCCCTTTATGTTAGTCCGCTTGTCAGTTATGCTCCTTGCCCTGCCCTGATCTTGAAAGTCCCTTCTCCTCCCACTGGAAAGTCCCTTGGAAAATCCCTTCTCCCTCAGCATTCCATTGGCTCTGGTTCCCTTTCTCCTCCCCTTTCCCTCCTCAGTTGGTTGTCCCCATGTCACCCCACTTATGTGCCGCCCCTGTGCCCTCACCCCACTGGCCCTGATGCTCTCTCCACCCCCATATTTCACCTTGAGCTCTGCTTGCTCTCCCCGTCTTTTCCTCTGGACTCTTTGCGTGGCTGCTGGCAATAAAGCCCTCCCTGCGGAACCCACGAGCAGACCTCTCCCTCGTTCCTTTACCACTGACTTGTCTTAGAAGATTCTGCGAGCGTGTGTGTGTGTGAGAGTGTGCCTCGGGGTGGCCTCTGGAGCGATCCCGACTCAGCCGAGGACACTTTCAGAAGGTTGTGGCTCCTGACCACCTTGCCCCCTCTGTGACAGGATACAATCTTTGAAGGGAACAGAAGGATGTTCAATATGCAAATATAGCTGTAAGAGAATGCTGTGATCATAGTTTGGTTGTAAGAGCAGACCAGCAGTCCATTAAACACTACGTACAGCTGTCCAGCAGTCCATTAAACACTACGTACAGCTGTCACATTTTTGCGTAAGGTCAACTTTCATAACAGCACTTCCCCATAACCTGTGCTTTACTTTGCATTTTGGGAGTGACTAGGAATTACTTCCCCTTTAATCCAGTCTTTACAAGAGGCAGACAATTCATTCCCATGTAATCAACAATGTAATTATAAGCATTCATTAGATAGATATCCCTCATCTAAAAGATGAACAAGCCTGATGTTGCTTATGAGTCTGGACTGGTGTTCAGCAAAATGCAGACTGACTGCAGACAATGAGATAGAATAGGATAGATGAAGAAAACTGAAGCATTGATAGGAGGCTTATTCATATATTACATATATATTAAAAGTAGATTTATGTAATAAGGGAGATAAAATGTCAAAATGTAGGTATGCCTAAAGTGCTGTTTTCTTTGCAGTGGGCTTTCAAACATCTTTTGATTTAAAAAAGTTAACTCAAACTACATTTCTACTCTGTGTAGAAGAAGATGAGCTCTTTGTAAGCAGAGAGAACACACAGTAACAGGTTCTTGATATATACAGCTTACTTACAATATATACATATAAAGTCCGATTTTGGTGGCAGGTCTCCCAAGACCATGAAAAAAAGCATCAAAGGAATTGATGACACCTGTACTGAAACCACTGCTATGTTCTGAACCAACTGGGAAAACAAACACAATTTCACAATTTCTTTGCTGTGCTTTTGTTGTTACAGAAAACATTAAGGACACACTTCTCTTAAAAATAAAATTCTAGGCACAGTCATCGGTGTTTAATTAGAAATTGGGAATTATTGAAATCCTGCTGTTCCCTTTGAGCTATGTAGACTCAAATCATGGCATAATAGAAGATCATGTTGCTCTGAAACATTTTATATGTTTCTTTTTCTCTTTTTGGTTGTAACCTTTCAGCAGTAAAATTGTCTAAAATTGAAGATCCTAAAAGCAAAAATATCAAAGGTGAGTATCCTTTTGTATATGCAGGGAAAACATTTTAAACAAACCAAAGCTAAACAATAAACCCTTATAAAGTCAAGCTTTGCCTTGGTTAGTTTAGCTTTCACGAGTTTCTTTGCTTGCAACTACAGTGTCCATCTGATCCTAGAGTATTTTTAGCTTTTGAGCAACCTGATCTAGTGGAAATTACTCTTGCCAGGCTGTTTTCTGTTTATATTTGAAAACAGTCCTCTCTAGCTTTTTTAGCTATTTCTTCCTTAACAAAAATAATCTCTTGTTTAGATGAGGAGATACACCTCTAGTGCTGTACATTACTGGTCTCTTTTTTTCCCTTGTTTCTAGACAACACATGTTTGATAAGCAGTATTTCCCTGGCATGCTGTACTCCCAGGGCTGGCTTTCTAAACAGGTACAGCATCCCTAAATACCTACATTTAGCCAAAATTGGTTTGGATTCTATTCCCAGAAGAGATTGCTCCTCACAAGTTATGAGAAGTCCCATGGACTCTCCTAGATCCCACTGAAGAGCTAGAGTTCTGTATATTGTACAAGTATGAAGAAACCAAGCCAAAGGTAAAGTTTTGAACAACAAAACTCCAGGGTGGTACCCAGGATTTGGTTTTGAATGATTATGAGCAGCATGAGATTTGTATGCCAAATTCTTTATTCTGGCCTAGCTCAAACAACTAGGACATAATATGTCTCTGTGAGGTCATGAGTTTTATTACAGCAAGTTACTCTTACACTTTTTCATGAGTCTAGATTGCATGTAGTAATAAAAAAATCCATTCTATAATAAGGCCAAAATTAAAATTTTACAGTATGAAAAATACATTATATAGAAAATATAGTGAAATTGCATAAAATATAATGAATAGGACCTCAATAAACAAACAGAGATTGCATCTGAACTAAACTACCCTTGGCAAAACCAGTTACAAAAGTATCTGGAAGGAAATATGCACCCTATTAATTTTGCATTTTGATGAACATGTTTTATGCATTTATTAAAATATCTTTTTGGCTAAGTAACATTTTAGAGACAAAAAAGAGAAGTAAATATTTTATTCAAACCAGTTGTGCCTAACATCCAAAGTTTGTTATATGTGCTATGGGTAAGTGATTTAAAATTCATAAAGCTGCTCTGGTTTGTATAACAAAGCAATTTTGCTTTATGCAGAGGAACTTAGTCTAAAAAGTAAAACCTAGCATTTTGTCAGAAAAATACCTTAAAACTGATCTATAACATCATAAAATTTCATATTTACTTATCTGTAATAACAGGTATGGATTTCTTTTCTGTTTTCTTTTGTATTTTTTTTCAATCATCGCTAAGCTGTGGATATTTGCCAGAATTTCAGGGAGCACCTTCTTCCATGCTTACCTCAAGCTAAAGAGATTGGACTGCAAATCTTTCAGGGTTGCCAAAGTCTCTGCTTGGAGATTTACCTCTGAAGGTTTTCCTTCATTCCTCCAGCATCAGCAGGAGATGCTACGGGGGTGGCTTCTGTGAGAAGCTGCTAGAAGCTCCCACCATGTCCAGCAGAGCCAATCCCTGGCTGGCTGCAAAGGTGGACGTGCCACTGGCCAAGGCTGGGCCAATTAAAGTAGTGGTAACGCCTCTGTGATAACAGATTTAAGAAGAAAATCAAAACAGTACTGGTGATGCAGTTTTAATTCCAGCCAGAGAAGAGGGGGAGAGTGAGAAGATGAGAGCAGAAAAAAAACATGAAGACACCAAGGTCAGTTCAGAAAGAGTGGGAGGAGGTACTCTAGGAGCTGGAACTGAGATTCCTCTGCAGCCCATGGTGAGGGCCATGGTNCAGCCCATGGGCCATGGTGAAGCAGCTGTGCCCCTGCAGCCCACGGAGGTGCACGGGGGTGCAGAGATCCACCTGCAGCCTGTGGAGGAGCCTACGCCAGAGCAGGTGAATATACTTGCTGTCCTTGAAGGACTGACCCCATGGAGGAGTGACCCACGCCGCAGCAGTTTGAGGGGTGCTGCTGCCCGTGGGATGGACTCACGTTGCAGCAGTTCACAGGGAGCTGTAGCTCGTGAGATGGACTCACGTCGAAGTTCCTGAGGATCTGTCTCCAATGGGAGGGACCCCACAATGCAGCAGGGAAAACGACTCCTCTCCCTGAGCAGCAGAAGAAGCCATGGGTGATGGACTGACCAAAATCCCCATTCCCTGTCTCCCTGCACCATTGGGGTAGGAGGTAGAGCTGGGAGGAGGGAGTGAGGGGGGAGAAGTTGCTTTCTAAGGGCTGATTTTACTTCTCATTATCCTGCTCTGTTTCTGTTAGTGTAATAAATTCACTTTCATATCTTTAAGCTTGAGCCTGATTTGCTTGTGATCTCTCCTGGTCTCTGTCTCTCATGGATGCCTGGCAACCAGCCAGGGTCAACATACAACAAACAGTCATTACTATTTCTTCACAAAGACCAGCATTGTGACAGCCTTTGAGACATAACATATGAGTAAGGAAAATGTCCATCAAAACATCCTGAAAGAAGTTTTGATAAAGCATAGCTAGGAAAGGATACAGAATCACTGGTTCTGTACCGATAGATATATATATATATAGATATATATATATACTTTAATAGGATTCAGTGCTATTTTCTCTGGTGCACCACTGAATTTGATATATAGGATGAACAAAAGAGGAATTAACATTCTCACAGGCGTGGTTTTGCAATACCTTAAACATATCTGAACTTCTTCAGGGTGACTTGTTCCTAAGTGTATTGGAGTTTTACAGGCTTCATAAGACATGTTTTCAAAGTTTCTGTCCATAACTGTGTTATACAATAAAATATATACGTATATACCTTTATGTGATATGCATATCTATAGCTTATACATAGAGAGAAAATAGGTGAAAATGAAAGTTTAGGAGAAAGGGCACTGAATTCTTCTTTACTAAAGAAAATACATTGAAAAGTGTACAAGCAAAGAACTGTCAATGAGAAGGGTTGTGTGGGACAGGCACAACTATGGATGAGGGAGACATGAAAAAATTAATATATGTTCTGTATAAATGAAAAAATGTCAACATTTCATAATATCTGTGTCATTTCTTCAAATCTGTATTAGCTAGTCATAGCTGACTACAAATTTTCGCTCCAGCAGGAACTAAAACTAGTGTCATGGCTAATAAACTCGTATACACCAGGCAAAAATCAGGACTGACCCTTTTCATGCAAAATGTCTCCACCTTTGTAAAAACAAAGCAAAATTAAATGTTGGTAATCTCTATTTCTGACCTTTGCTTTTTTTTTTTTTTCAACAAAAAGCACTATTTATTTCCACAAAAATATTCAAGAATTTTATTTTTTCATTAATTGTTTCAGATTTTCTCAAGGATGTTTTGCTCTATTTAAAAGTATATCCGCTATAAGAGATTTTCCAGCCTTCAAATCAAGGATTGTATTTATTGTACATAGGGTTATAAACCACATGCCAGCCTAAACAGGGAAATAGTGTAGGGTACGTTGATGAAGACTGAGAAAGGCAGTGACAGACGAAGAATAAACAGATGTTTTGGGGCCTTTCCTTGACGCTGCTCAGCAGATGAAGTCTCTTTAACATTAAAAACTGCTGCAATTTTGTTCTTTGATGGTTCTATATAACCCCACACCCACCTAGATGTTACTGCAGACCTAAGGTGTGTCTTTATTTTTGCAAAACTCAGTTTTTATGCGGAGAGCAATAATCATACTTCCAAACACTTAGAGGTCACAAGCTAGATTTTTACAGTTAAATAGGCAGCCCAAGACCTTCACAGCACATGTGCTACCAACATTGAAGTTGGCTGCATCCCTGTGCACATGCTTCCTTCTTATGCAAGGAAATTATCCAGGTCAGGACAAGTTCATGCCCACCTTACACCTGAACATGGAGTCAGCAGGTTGCATGGTGCTAGACTTCTGCAACTTCACCACAGCCCTCGTGGTGCCATAGCTCAGATCTGCTGAAGTTCACAGCATAATTTAAACTATCCTGCTACTTTATGTTCCAAACAGTTAGGAAAACTGTCTGCACTGTAGACTTATGCCAAGTGCTAGCTCAACTACAGGGATAAATTTTACCTTTGTTCCTGCCATTTAAAGAATTTAGAGTAATGCCATTTTTAAATTAATGCTCAAGTTCCAAATAATGCTGTTTGGTTGTTTTGTTTGTTTTTTTTAAAATAAGAAACTATTATTAAGCACCTTGCTTAATTTCAGAAGACTCTTTCAGTCTATCCTGATGGGCTTTTTTCAATGTTACACCTGGTCAAGTGAAAAATTGTTTTTATCATAATGAAACATCACATTACATTTGTACTATGTTAGATTATGTGTTGACTTACCATTTCAAAATCAAGTATTATTTCAGAACAAAGAGTTGGAAGGTAATCATCCTGTTTGCCGCCTTTTTATTTATAAATAACAATACACAGATTTTTTTTTTTCCTCAGAATATTTTACTTTCAGTGAAAATGTACTTTCCAAATGAAAGAAATCTCACTTCGGGAAATTTTTGTGCATTGATCCACACAGAATTATTTGCTCAGCCTTCTTTTATACTGTGTTCTGGGTCTATAACAGCTGAGTGGTTTAATGGATCCATGATGGTGCATGAGTCAAATATACTCACAAGGCAATTTTGTCAAAGTATCTTAAAGGCTGGAGTTTGGGTTTTTATTTGATTTTTATTTTGGGCAGGGGGAGGGAGGAATACATATACAGGATACAAATTAGGCATTTAAAAAAAACCTCTGACCCTGTTCAGCCTTCCAGCAGGTTTAAGAAACACCTATTTTTACAGTTACAGTGCTAAAGCTTTTTAACCTTCCCACCCAACTGCCCCAAAAGACAATGAAAGGCTCACTCCCACATGCTGTGCTGTTTCTCAGCTGAGGGAGATGCTTACTGTGCATAGCCCTGTCAGTGCAGACCCTGAAATGAAGGTTTAAGACCACAGAATGAAACTTGACTAAAAGAGGGGTTCCCACATGACCTAAAATTTCCATGTCAAGTGTCGATGTTTTTTAGTGATGAGAAAGCACGAAATGGAAATAAGCAACACTATTCCTTTCCATCTGGTGAAGCTGCTCTCCAGAGCCCACAGTAGGAGTGCGACTGGTTCCTCAGAACCAGGCAGTTCTGCATTTGGGGGCCTCCCCAATTAGTCCTATAATTTACTGTCACTTAATAAAATAGACCGAGTAACTTGTGCCCGTAGGGATGGAAAAATCCTGGCCTCCAGCTGGGGTGGGTGTTCTCAGAGTTAGCCCAGCTCTCAAGAAGGTACAAAAGGCACCCACAGCTGAAGCTGGGGAGACAGAAAGGAGACCTTCAGCCTCCGATGAATTACACACCAGCGCTAGGCCCCAGGAACAGCAGATCAGCTCACACTTTGAAGGATAAATCAAAGCTTTAATCGGGGCTGTCAGTAAAGCAGGTGTTTTGACTGCCTTTATGGTTCATTTTTATGCAAAAAGGGTTGTGGGCGATACAGAAATCAGGGGGATTGAAAATAAATGGCACTGACAGCACTGATCCCACCAGGCGAGGGGGCCAAAATTGGTCTGTCTTTTCACATTATGAAATATACCTAACGGCAGGCTCTTGAAACCCTGTGTGCACAATGCACAGTCTGTGTGCCTGGGACTTGCCTTTCTCTAGCCTCCTTTCCTCCCCCACCTTTTCTTTTTTATTTGATATGCCAGGGGCCCTTTTCTATTCTTTGGTGATGAACTGCCCCAGCAGCCACAGCAGGTTCAGAATGTTAAAGAGCCGCCACTCACCCGAGCCAACAAAAAGATCTCGCTTTAAAGGCTGAAAGGACATTGTAGACACTACCCATGGCCCCGTTTTAGGGTAATGTCTTTTTCATCTTGGTTTTCATCACCCAACAACAGCAACAAATAAAACATCACAAAAATGTGTCCATGCACATTTTCTAGCATGGGTGGGGGTAAGGGGGGGGTCGTTGTTAGGAGAGAGGTCTACGCAGCAATGATGCTCCCTCCTGTCTTGCCTTGTGGGCTGGTGGGGCACCCACCACTACCCAGACTTACACTTTAGTACATTTAACTTCACTTAAATTCCTAAGCCTCGATATTAGTAGTGGGCATAATTTTAAAATTATTAAAATAAAATATTTGAGCACGCTGAAGTTGAAGCATTGTGGCATCCTCTAATATTGAAATGGTGGGTGAGGAATGTTCTAATGCAGAATAGTTTTCCAGAAAGAAAACAATTAGGGCCTTTTTCTTCAGTTCTGCTATAACTCAATACTTTTCATAGTGTATTCTGTAACATAATTTGAAATACTACTGCAGAGTATTGCCAGTAAATTTCATTTATCATTTACAAACCATAAAGCAGGCAAGAGAGAAAAAAAAAAAGCAAGTGCTTCCCTCCTGTAGTTTCATACAATTATTCATGCTAGTGCCTCACAAATGACAGAATTTCAGCAGCTTTCCTAAGGAATTGATTCTTTCATCCTTCCATTTACATTAAAAACGTATTTATTTATAAAAGTAACATCCAGCTTAGGATGTACATCTTTAGGACAGATTGCCTGAGGATAACTTGAAAAACTTTTTATTGATTACATGTAAATTAAAAAATTCATTACACTTGATTACAACAATCCATATTGCTGCTTCTAGACAGAAAACTTTGCATCTTTGTTTGAAAAAACCATAATGGATGCATCTTTGACTTAGTTGCATAGGAAATGAGATTACTATCCCTGTTTTAAAGGTAGGCCTATGCCCTCAGTCTCCATAAATGTGTATGCATCTTTGGGTTTTGACCCTCTAAACTGCTCCATGAATTCCAAAGGATTACATTTATCAAAAAACAGTATTTGTGGCTTCTTGCAAGTAATTAAGATTAGACTCTGATTTTCCAAACACACATTATCTTTACCCTATAGTAATTTCTTTTAAAACAGTACGATTATTATACTTATACAAAACGTAGTTTCTACTTAAATCCTAGGCATTGCACATTAGCAATGGCATTCATGTTGCCTTCCTACAAAACTTCATTTCAGTATAATTTCTCATACCAATGAAGTTATTCCATGCCAATAAAATTCATGCATGCTTGCAGTATTGAGCCTTGAAACCCTAATTTTCTCAAATACTTCAGGGCCACAGTTTATTCAAGCTTTGAAAATTAACTGCTTCCAATAATTTGCTTGAAGAAAGATGATCTAAGTCATTAATCATGGCAAAGATTTCGGTACTAGTGATGGTAGCTGAAAATTCATTAACTTTTCTCTCTGGAAGAGTTGGTATTCTCAATAATATTTTGGATGTTCAGATCATAAGGTGATTGCAACGTTTTGATTAACAGTCTCTTCAGAAAAGCTCAAGAAATTTAACAAGAATTAAGAGTCTAATTCAAATTTGCCAAGTTCCTGTTCATGATTACCTGCTTAACATTCTTGTTGTGAGTCCACTAGCTGGTAGTCTAGGCATAATATAATAAACAGTAATTAATAAATAATACAACAATATTTATTTGCATTCATCTACCACAGCATTGCAATGATTTTCCTAATGAGGTGCATTATCAGGGTCTGATTTATAGAGCAACCTTCTAGGGGCTGCATTGTCCCAAGTAGAGAAGATTCTTTTGGCTTAAGAAAAAGTTTAAACCACTAAACCTTTTGAAATGCACTGTTAGCAAATGCCTTAGCTCTGAACATCACTTGTTATAGTAGAATCAAAACATTCTCATTTTAAATTTCAGATCAATTGTTTCTAATTACCCTGCCTCAGAATTCTATTTTCTGTTAGAATTCTATCTTAATCATGACTAATTTTGGTATTGATAGATTCTCCTCTACCTTATATCAAAATGTCAAATCTTTCCATCATTTGTGATCTCCAATAATTTCAAATATGATTTAGCATGCAAATGAAGTATGACTCACATAGACTGAAATGCTAACATATGGGGTGGGTTGAAGGTGGATTTATTGCAAAATTGTAAATAAACTGGGAAATATATCAGTATAAATCTGCATAACTCAGTCTTGAAGGCTTTTACAAATATGCTTGGATGAGTTACAACCTTCTTCAATCCTGGCTAGAACTGTCTTTTGTCATCCCTACCCTTAGTCCAAAGACTACATGTTTCTACCCATTTCCTACCCAATAGCACAATGTGGCAAGATTTTATTTTTCTCATGTGCTTGCATTGCTCCTTTCACAGTGGGACATCTAGACACTGCTGAAACACAAAAAATAACAAGCTAAAGATTCAGTCTCCAGATATTTTCAGAATCACTAAAAACTGCAAATACTGAACAGCTCATGTGACACCAGAAAAATCACGAAAAAAAGCCAGAAAGGAGGAGGATGAGGAGAGAATTCAAGAAGCATTTGGACAACACTCTAGGGCACAGGGTGTGACTCTTGGGGATAGTGCTGTATAGGGACAGGAGCTGGACTTTGTGGGTCCCTTTAACTCAGCATATTCTGTGATTCTGGGATAGTGTGTGGTTGATGGTTTGGGTTTGTTTTTTTCCTTTTTAAGCCTCATAGATTAATTCTAATGTTCATTGGTTTCTAAATGGATTATAAATGCTGGGTTAGATTTAACCATATTTAAGTGGACAGACAACCTGCTTTTAAGAGGCTTTATCTCAACTGATAGGTACATAATGTAGTTGTCATGACCATGATTATCGCCGTTCTTTATATGAAAACCAGACATGGTTGTACCTGTGTTAGTCTGGTTTTTACTTCATTATGGAACCAGGAGGACCTGAGCCACTTGTATACATACATTGCACACAAGATCAGAAGCCCTGGTCTTGATTTTCAGTTTAATATTCATGTCAAACTTGCTGTATTTAGGACCAATTTGTGAAGATCTAGAATGAAAGCATGCACGTTCAGGTTTCTCAGACCTCTGGGGATGCTTTTTTTTTCCCCAATGAGACCCCTCCCTGGTAGCTCAAGGCTGTTGAAAGCCTAGATATATTTTAAGGCAAGCTTTTCCTTCCCTATCTAAATATAGATGGAAGATTAGCACCAATAATTTATAAATGGACTTTGTGAAGACAGATTATGGTTCACATTCTTTTACTGTCAAACATGGGTTCTATTTACATGCTGATGAATATGGAAGGCATAGCAGAGAGTTTGCAGATGTTCTTTGGTTATGTTTAGACTTTAGTTTGAACAGGATCAAACTTTCAAGATCGTGTAAGTCATATGGAGAATATCAATAGCTCTGACACTCTCAAATGGTCAGAATCTCATCTCCTCCTCCACCAACTAGCCATGATACTTCCTTCAAATAGAAGTTAAGAGAAATATTTTCTCTTAGTAATTCAGTCAGTACTGAAAAATGATTTGTACATAAATTTTCTTTTATTTATATTCACACTCGGCTAAATAATGTCGGCCTAACAAATAAAAAAAAATAAAATTGAAACAGAACATGGAAATCAAGTGGTTTATTCTCTTTCAAATGCTATTATGCCTCTCTAAAAACCACTAAAATTATTCCTCTTAAACAATATATAATTAAGCAGTTTAGCTTACTGCCACAAGCATGCTGCCATTATGTCAGAAAACATAGAGCCTTTTTTAGAAATGTTTATTTAGGTTGGAAAAAACCTCTAAGATCATTGAGTTCAACCATTAGTGTGAAAAGTAAGAAGATAACAGGCAATCAGCACAATAAGTATATTTTTAAAAATATTAGATATGGAAGCATCATTTAGATTATAGTGGAATAGGACATAGTATAATGTATTTAATTACTAAAAAAAGTATTTTATTTGCCAGGAAAAAAAGTATTTTTGGGTATGTATTACAAGTCATTAAATGAAAATGTTTAGATATTATGCTTCAACTTTATATTTTGTTTCAAAATCTGAAAATTATATGTTTGGGTAAATTTACAGGGGTTTTTAGAAAAATGTATCAATAACAAAATTTGATACTTATAAATAAAAATATAACAAAATTATAACAATTCCAACAGCTTTTGTAATTCAAAGAGTTTTGAAGTTGTGAATATTAATTTTTTGCACTACAAAAATTCCATCTGTATGTCACTGAATTATACTACATACTCTGATGTTTTTCTGAGCATAGAACAATACTAAATTACAAAAATGTACAATTAGGCCACTTATTTCTCTCACACATTCTCTTTTCAGGTCTATCAGAACACACTCTCACTAAGAGAAACTTATATGTTGTGTAACTGGCTATGAAAATAAAATTTATATCATTCATATTTTTCTCCACATTTTTTGCCGGTTTCTGCTAATATTGCATTTACTTAAAATATTATCCAATTTATATGATGGTATCAGTCTAACAGTATAAGTCTAACACCATTCTTATTAGTCTGATTCATATCTATGCATTTCTCGGCCATATAGTCCATCTTGTTTTTATTTTTTTTTTTTGACCTTTATCTACTTCAGTGTAATAAACCCATTGGCAATCTTTTGTAAGAAAAATGAACAGGCATATAAACCTGTCATGATTTGGTAGTAAATAACTAAATCAAATTTGGTGACTTAGAGTTGAATATTCACAGAGTGCTTAACTAGAATGAAATTACAAAACTTAACTGTATTTAATTTCTAATTTAATAGTTAAAAATTCCAATTCATGTTTTACAGGCTAAAATAACCAACTTCTTACTTCCCAAATTATAAAGGAAGATATAATTATAAAGTAGTATAAAGAAAAAGTGATAGCTGATTAGCATTTATTTTAATGGTCTTTCATCATGTGTGAGGGCATTTACACCCATCCTCTATTTTCTAACACCTCCCCTGTCCCCCTTAGGAGTCCTAAAATGGCCCCAGGCGAAATGAGAGTAAAAGAAGGATTAAAAAATAACATACAATAGTAATTTTCTTTTTCTAGAACATTCTATACTACATATTAAATAGCTATTTCCATTAAGATGTTCATATTTAATGACAGTTGTATATATGTATATAGAGTAGGGATTTCTTTTGGTTTGGGGGTTTTGGGGTTTTTTTTACCCCCATGAGGATACCCCCATGAGGGCCTCACCATCTGTCCTGGTTTTGGCTGGGATAGTTAATCTTTTTTCTAGTAGCTGGTACAGTGCTGTGTTTTGGACTTAGGATGAGAACAATGCTGATAACACACAGATGTTTTCGTTGTGGTTGAGCAGTGTTTATATTAAATCAAGGACTTTTCAGCTCCTCGCTCCACCCCACCAGTGAGAAGTTTGTGGGTTCAAAAAGCTGGGAGGAGATGCAGCTGGAACAGCTGATCCAAATTGACCAAAGGGATGTTCCATACCATCTGACATCCATACCATAAAGCAGAGGGAAAGCTGACCAGGGCCCACTGTTTGGGAACTGGCTGGGTATCAGTGGGTAGTGAACAATTGCATTGGACATTACTGGCTTTGTATAATCCAATTCATTTAGCATCATTATTATTATAATTATTATTTTTCCATTCCTTTCTGCCCTTTTAAACCATATTTATATCCACATACAAATTTTTCCTTATTTCCCTGCCTCCCACCGGGCATGGGTGGGAAGTGAGCAGGCAGCTTCCTGCCAGGTTAAATCATGACACTCATTTATCTGACAGAGGTTAAACTACAGTTCTGCCCCTTCTGCTCATCACTACTCAAGGAAAAGGCTACTCATCTCCTGGGGTCAAGAAGGTGACCATGAGCTTCCCCATCAGATTGTGAGCAACAGCTACTTCAGACACCAATCTGAACCTCCTTTGAGATCATAGAATGCTTTGGCTTGGAAGGGACCTTAAAGATCATCTCATTCCAACTCCCCTTGCTTTACACAGAAAAGCACTGGTAGAGCATAAAACCTTGAGTCGTGCACTGAGCTATCCGTTCAATCAAAAGTTCCTGAGATCAAAGGCAAGCCTTCTCCAAAACACAGCAATAATCAGTTCATCAGTTTGGCCAGATATTGGAGCTGATATAAATCTGCTTAGTGATTATAACTTCAAGGGACTTAGCGATTTTGACACCATAAAGATCAGATCCACTCTACCTCATAAAAGGGTGACTCTTGGGTCTTACAGACATCATTTGGTAACAAATAAACATTTGCTGTCCAGAGTCTTGGAGAAGAGTAGACTATTTTTGCCATTAAAAAAAAGACTCCAGCACAGTTTGTCTTCCTTAACACCCACCACATCACATTTCAAGGTGCCAGAGTATTTCTTAAAAAAAAAAGTTTCCTTATTCTTTAAAACTGATGATTAGATCACTTTATATCTTTCACATGCTAGAGTGAATAGTTTGTATTTTTAAATATTTTGTATACTCCAGCATGCCTACCCCCAATTATTTACATTAACTGTGTGACTGACTGCTTGGGACTGCATTTTAAATTGTCACATCAGCAAACACCTTCAGCAAAAGAGAGGGGGAGTGTAAGTATAACTGTGCTTGCCAAAACTTAAACAAAACAAAAGCCCAGTCAGGTGGTTTCAGAGTAATCTGCCAACATATTTAAAAATACACAATTAGAAAAAAAGCAAACCCAAACCTTACTTGAACAAAATTCAACAGGGAACCAAAAAGAAAATAACCAAACCACTTAGATTCTTTTCTGACAGCTGTAGTTGGGTGACTGAAAAAGGCTCACAAAATTACTCAGTCTTGAATTGCTGCACATGTGACCTGGCTTTGGTGGTAGCAGTTACAGGAATTTAACTTCAAAACTAGAATAAAAAAAGAGCAGAGAGCTGAACAGAAAACAGAGTGGGACAGAGAGAGGCAGATCCCATTTAGTTTAAAATTCTGTTATTTCTAGCTGTCAGCTGTTTAAGGCGAGTCAAAGGGACTTTTCCCCTTTCCATTGAAACTTTGATATCGCTTTTACAATTTTCTGACTATTAGGTCAGAAGAGCTCAAGTCTCATGATTTATTTATTTATTTGAAAACTTCCAAATTGCTGTCAAGTATCCTCTTGGAGAATATCTGCCCATCAGAAATTATCCAGGGTCCCATAGGCACACCTCCAGAGTGGGAGCAGTATAGCTCCAGGGAGGAAGGTAGAAGGGAAGGGTTTGATGCATGAGCACAAAGAGAGAACAGCTCTTTCAGCAAACCAGCTTATCATTGCAGCATTTGGTCTCTTCCTATGCTAATAAATTCAATAAAAGCACTCCAAGTCACAAAGTAAAGGGGTTTCCCATCTGTATGAGCATCTCCCAGATTTTCCCTCCCAGTTCCCATCATTTCAGACGCTGTTAAACTGCCTCTGGCTAGAAGTGACTGGGTGCGGCTCCCTCGAGTTTATTCATGTCATTTCCGAATATAGCCAAAGGGGACATGAGAGTGACACGAGATGTACTTTCCACTTCTTTCCTTCTCTGAGAGCACTGGAAAATGGCCTGCATAACGTAATAAGTACTTTCCGTCTATAATTTCCATCCTGTTAGGCTTTGCGGGAACTGGATGAGCTGTTTACGCAGAGCTCCTTGCCTGTTTCTGGACTCAAAACAGTGTTCTGCTCTTTTACTTCTGCTATTTTTAATTTTTTTTTTAATGACTGTCATTTATTTTACTGCCTTTTGCAGTCTTGCAATTCCTCCAAGTTCCTAACTCTTACAGAACTTCCTTGAAAGTCCTGGACTCTTAAACTGAAGCCTATATTTAAATTTAAACATGTGTCTCTGTTACTCATCACTTGAGTTCCCAATAGCTTCCAGCTAAACAAACACACACACACAGAATACAAAACTACCGTAACACTGAGTAGTACGGGACATACTATGAGGATACTACATTTTCCCTAACGTTCCCTCAGCCTCCCACCAATTTCTGGTAATGCCTGGTTGCTAAGTCTGTTACCTGTAATCCTGTTCCTTTGATGCTTGTTAGATATCCTCTGTTGTAGTGCTCTGCTCTCTAACTGATCAAAAGGGTCTGAAGGACTTCCAGTGGACAATCAGCTGCTGATACTCCAAACTTCCCTTAATCATGTTCCACATCAAGGAACATGTTTGTTTAAAAAAAAGCTCAGATGTGGAAGCAAGATGAAGATGTGCATTTTCCATTTGTAATGTTTTAGGTATCGGGTTTTGTACTTGGTAAACCAGGTATCCTTTTCTTTGTTAAAGTCCTTGTTGAATTAGACCCAGGACACATCCCCCACATTGTCTCTCAACTTTTGCCTTTACTGCTATAGATGGGTGACAGGACATTTAATATTTGAGTTTTCTGGGTTAGAGAACCAGATTGTTTTTTATAAACTGCATCTGATTGGAGAATAAAGGAGGGAACTAGAACCCAGATATGTGAAGAGTTATGTTAAGAATATGCTCATGGTTCAAAATTACTAAGTATTTTCAATATCCAGCAGAAAAAAATTAATTATACTGTCATCAAACCAGTAAAGAGAGTCTTACAGAACTAAACTCATAGATATCAATGTGTTGTTTTCTTTAATCTATAGTAGACTCTGCCCTATTTCAGAAAATACTTTTTGTTAAAAAGGAGATATTTGTCCACCCTAGAGTTCAAGCTGCTGGAATATACTGCATTTGGCAAGCTTTTGCTGGTAAATGCCAGTCCAAAAATATCACATTACTTCAGTAATAAGCATAAATTTGAGGGAAAATTGTAGTTTTCCAAAAAGCTGTAAGAGACCATTTGCTGCAGTTGTTGTTACCAGTGACACTGCTTAGCCTAAGATGCCTTAAATTTTGTTGTATCTTTGTGCAGAGGTTTCCGTTAATATGGCAGAACTGGCCAATCTCCTAGACAACTCATTATTGAAAGTTCTTCTCAAACTGTTTCAAGTATGGTTTGGAGTAGAAAGCTACCTGTTCATTCATCTGCTTTTGGTTTCCAGCTGTTATTTGAACTTGCCTGTATCAGTTTTCCCATCTGTAAAAACTGTGTTAATTCTTAAAAATATCTTTAGAATAATGTGAATTTTATTAAATGTTTATAAAATTAATTATATTACAAATATTCTTATCTCCAGTTGGGATGTTATTTTCCCATCTACCACCTGAAGATATTGAGTGATATATAAATACATATATATATATAAAAATATATACATAAAAGCTTTTCTGAAAGGGCAAGAAAGAAAACTGCTTGTCTTCTGGTGTTAGCATCATCACAACCAAAGAACCCATTGTATTTTCGGATGTAATTGGCTGTGTGATTAGGGATTTTTTTAAAAATAAAAGTTTTGTCAGGGCTGATTTGGTTGTATTGTTTTAAATGACAGTAGCACCCTTCTCCATGCATTCACGTTTAAATAACCAGCGTATTCCCCTCACTGAGTGTCTCAAAATAAGCACTTTTGGAAAAAAAAAAAATCCTTTTTGTAAAGTTAAGAAAACATCCAGAGTAGCTCACAGTATTGATATTCACCTTATAAAAACCTCTTTAAACACTTTTGTATTCAGTCATAATTTGTTTGTCCTTCAGCCAATTCAATTTGCCTGGGATGTAAGTTCTTCTGACTTTATTTTTGGTATTTAACATACTCTACATCGATCTCCTTAAAACACAATGGAAACAAACAAAACCCCCCCAATTCCATACCAAGAAAACACATAAAAAATAATTTAGAGAATAGTCTTCTTACCTAAACAGATTGAATAGAAGTCTTTTCCTGAATTTCATGTTGTGTTGTAAAATAAATTTGAGTCCTAGCGATATATATTCTAGGTTATTTGCCCAGTAGATTAAACAACCATAAATATTGAGCAATTCAACCTAGCAGCCAGTGCTGGCTGGAGTGACTTGCATGTTAACAGCTCCAGGAGCTCCAGGAATCACCAGAAAATTGTGCCTAAGTAAGCTTGCTAAAAATAACCTTAATAAATGCCATTTTTCAAAATACTTAAATTATGTATTTTACTAAGGGCTCACTGAGAGGGAGCCATGACCAGACCACCATCCCCAAGGAGGTTGAATTAAGACAGGAAAAGCAATTCTAACTGTGCTTCAACTGGAATCTCTCTCTCATCAATAATATCCTCTGAAATAATCATTTTAAAGCATGAGGTAAAAAAGAAAGGATAGATATGTTTTCTCCAAACTCCCTCACAAAAAATGTTCACATGTACAGATACCTGGAGAGATGTTTATGTCTCCTCTGTTTCTCCTGTTTGGTATCATTTCTTCAAAGTGTGCTTCATGGGAAGATGCCACTGAACTGTGTAATGCTACTAAACATATAATATTACTTCTAAAAAAACAGCAGCAATCTATATCTTATTTAATTTCACTGGTCTTCTACAATGAGTCCCAGGCTCAATATTTAACTAAATTGCCCAAAGACACTCTTTCAAACGTATGTAATGTATATAAGCAACTCTTCTGTAAATTGTCTGGGAACATATTGCAGAATAACTCTCAAGAGAAAAACTAGAACTGAAATATTTTCCCATGCACCCTCTAGCCGGGTGACATTCCTCTCTCTCTCATTCCAGATTTGCCCCTGGCGTGACCAAACAGCCACTACCCTTTGCACACGTTTGTTTGTGCTTCCCCTCCTGTTGATATTTATGAGAGCTGTTTCTGATACTCTTGTAGCATCATCCTAATTTTGGCAGCAGTTTCTGTATGTTCAGATTCCAAGGGGAATGGAGAGAACACAAGCTGTCTCCAAATTGAAGGAATCAATTTTCATTTCTGAAGTCAGATGGGCTTTCATTTATTGCCTATTGACTCCATGGAGGGGTAATAATAGTGTTGTTGCTTTCAGTGAAAAAGACCATTATTGAGGACAATGCATTCAATCAAAAAAGATGCCAGATCTCACCCTTTACTCCCCAATTTACAAGCTGGGCTCTTTCCAAAAGCTGTTTTCTACCTGGCCAGCTCAGCAAGAGCCCCAGGGCATAAGGAGGATATGAATTTTTGGACATCAATACAACAAGCAGAGAGGAAATGAGAGAGTACAAACCTTCTCCAGAGGCACCTCCCCGAGAGCCAGCTGCTCCTGTCCAGCCAGCCCAAGGCGTCACCACATGTTTGGCTGTTACCCCTGCAGCCAACAGCCCTTGGCTTGAGGCATCAAATCCTTTTAGACTCCTCTTGCTTGTGCTGATGGACATCCAGCCTTTTCAGGCCTCAGCCAAACTACAAACAGACCGTGCTGGCACCCCTGGGCTCGTTGAATCAGCTCTGCAGTAACAGAATCTACCCTAGTCCTCATCAGCCTCAGACAAATCGTACCCAGGAGGCAACAGACCCCAGACAAGATTACCAGTCACACATTCCTTGCTCAGCACAGTGCCTGGCCCAGAGGATTTAGACAGAAAAGCATGTTCCATGTCCAGATAAATGTCCCCAAACAGGCTCAGTACCTTTTCTGAGGTACTTAAATCCTGGAGCACAGCTGTCCAGGTCTTTTCCCTGCTCTTCCTTTTTCCTTCGAAATCTGGGATAAAAAGCAGCACAGGAAATGAAGGAGACATTTTTTTATTTGGTCAGTTTTAAAATAAGTTGTTTAAACAACAACAGTGCCTTTTAGGAGGTTTCTCTTGAGTTTCAGGGAAATGGTGTCTATTCTAATTCTTCCACTACATGCTAATTAAAGTTGGTACTGAAGATGCATGGTTTGCCATTCTACTGCAGCTTCATTTTCAATGAAACACTACCATTAAAAACTTATTCTTAACACCAGTCTTTCAGAAGTTTTTAGTCATGGCAAAGGTACCAAAGTTGGGTTGTAAGTAGATGAAATAACCACAAACACTCAAAAACCTATACAAATTTTTTGCCATAATATCTAACCTTGAGACTTTTAATAAAGCAGAGACTTAGGAATATGTTTTCTCTTTCAGTATCTGTTTATGTTTCAACCTAACAAAAATAAAAATCACTACATTTACTTGCAAAACAGTAGTGTTTTTCATATATAGATTCTTATTTTATATTTGAATTTATATACTTCTCAGAAATTAAGCTATTAAGAACACCATACCATGCAGTCCTTCACAGGAACATGATTTTTTTTTTTCTCCTGCATCATATTTAACTTTTGAAGTTTCATTCTAGTTTAATTGCCAAATAATCCTGTTGGCTCCTTGCTGACACATCTTAATACATGCTTTCTTCTGTCTAAAGCTTGTATTTTAAGATTGCCATTAATGACACATGCATACCTTTTCCAGAAAGCAGATTCACTGTGATATGAAGGAATGAGGTAATTTAATATATGCAAAAGTGCAGAACTACACAAGCTGACAAACTGTCACTGTTTCTCTGCACAGTTAACTTGAACTGCTGCATATTCTCTGTGAGTGTTTTGTTGTAGACTTTTGTAAACAATGTTGAAGAAATCTATGTTGAGTAATACAGGGCACCAGAATGTGCTACTGCTGTCCGCCCACGCTGGAAGGAAGTCACCGAGTTTTCAGTTGTTTACAGACGTTTTCAGTGATAAATCTCTTTGCTATTTCCTATACAAAGTTACGCACTCAAACGTGCAGTGTATACTCTGCTGCCCTAAGTGCTGCAGTAACCGAGAACAGAATCTTCGGAGAGACCTGAATTCTGATTGCCCTTCAATAAACACATCTACTCTTCTGTTTTTATTTCACAGATTTTTAAGATCATAAGGCATGATTGCAATAGCGTTGCTTGGTTCCTTAAAGCAGTTCAAACACCATTCACCTATTGCACCACTGAAACTGTAAATGCCCAAATAATAGTCTCTTTCCAAAAGTTTCTAAAAGTTTAAATTATAGGACTTTCCACAGTCAGGTCAGACACAACCACAAAAAATAAATATCTGAACATGAGGATGTATAAGGATTGTAAGATCACTCTCTGAAATTTTGGAAAGATTATAGATCATTTCAACACAAACATTTTTCTAGCCTGGATACAAATCAACATGTCCTTTCTAGTTAGGTGACCTAATTATTGCAAGAATTTAAGAAAGCCAGATGGGTCAAAACAAGGTCTCAAGCCTGCCAATTTACCCAGCTTGTGTTCCTGTTATATTTGAATTTTAAAATGTCCATCATTCTTTGTCAGAGGTGCACTAAGCTGCTGTGGTTGTTTGTCACCATTTGTATAGAAGCCAATCAGGTTACCTGTCAGTTTGCAAATATTGTGGGTAATGGGCATTACTTGAGCAGCACAGGCCTGATTAACAAGAAAATTCAATTTTTTTTTAACCTGTTCCTTGCCTTTTCCTTTTGCACAGTTCTATATTAATTTGTATATGGATTTTTTTTCCACACATCTCTCACGCACAGGCAGCACCTTCAGCTTATTTGACAACAAGACTCTTACAATTAGCCTTTTCCAGGGCAACAGCTTCTCTTACTATCCCATCCATAAATAGAGTCTGTCCTTGTAGAATGATTACCAGGCTTAGAAGTGCCTCCCTTTCCATATCACCTACATTTCATAGTACCTTTAAACATGTCACAAATGTGTTTATGTGTAGATGGAGAAACCATTTTATTTCAAGACCAGCTGAAGCCTGTGACAAAGAGACACAAACAGAGTCCTCTCTCATCTAGACTTTGCTTATTTTCTTCACCTTAGCTGTTTTAGGTGAACATAATAGTAATTTAATAGTCTGAATTCTCCTTCTGATATGTAATCATTGCTGAAATCTTATCATTTAAAATATAAGACACTACATTGTGACAAGTTATTATAACCTGAGCACCATATATGAGAGACTTTCATTCTCCATACACAGCAGCAAGAACGCTTCCTTTTGAGGTGTAATTCCTTGTTTCTATTTAAATCTCCATGATGACCCTAAGACACTCCCTTACTAGGTGGAAATTAATCTTGCCAAGCAGGTAAAGTCTGAAATCCAAAAATACCATTTTGAGCTGCATAATTTAGTACAAAAGAAACATTCAAGGTTATTACTGTCCATATTTGCTGTAAAAACTCTGTGGACCCTATATGTAGAGAGCTCTCCTAGACCACAGGAGATAGCACCGGCTTCCCAGTCCCTTTGCCCACCACTGCTATTTATTTTTCCAAAAAAAAATCATCCAGTGTTTTAGTGAGGATGGAGGTTATTGCCATCCAAACCACAGAGAGAGCGAACAAAATGAAGGAATTATTTGAATGAAACAAGAGATAGGCTTCCTCTCACACTAATTTTCACAGCAATTGAAGGTTAAATGAACTAAAGAACATATGTACCTTTTAAAAAAGCAGGATCTATAGGACTCACATGCTTTCTGTTCAACACATGGGAAGAATTTTGTGCTTGATAGCAAATATCAGACCTGAACCAATCAGTAAGAAAAGCAGATTATGGCAGTATGGATTAAACCTCAAGTCTATGGGGAAAGATCACCCTCTACAACTATCTCTGAGAGTGCTGAATATTGGACTTGGATTGAATGCAAAAGTTAAAAAAAAAATTGTTTAAGCTAAAATTTTATGTTTCTTAATTAAACCTCCACCATTATACACGCTGTCTTCAGGACAAGAACTTATAACAATTCTTCCTCACAAAATGCAAGTATATGAAAGTATAGTGTGTACTTTTATCATTACCAGAGCTTTGAGACAGCCCAGCTTCAAATTCCTTTGTCTTCACAGGAAGCTTCAACTTCTTTTCCAACTCCACCAGCTTACCATACAATTTCAATTTTTCCCTTTGAAACTGCTGTCTTTGTTTAATATTTAAAACACATATTTTTAGTCACAGAGAGAAAAAAACCAAAACAAATGAGAGCTGAGGGGTGACTGCCTGGAAGGGCAGACAATTGCTTTCCAGCACAGCATGCATCCTTCCTTTTTCTCTTCCTATATTTTCTCTGGAGTCCAGTCCTGCATGCATGTTCAGAGAGGAAAACCTCACAGAACAGAGCTGGGCAATGAATTGCAAAGTCATGCAATGGAACTGAATGCCTGCTGAAGCTTTAAATGCTTACTGTGAGCCATAAAACTGTTTGCATGGTCATTTCTCACTGTATTTCCCACATTGCTACTTGGGCAAGGGGTTGGAGAATCTGTGCACTGGTCAGATTCCAACTTCAATTATTACCTAGTTTTTCCAGGGTCTCCCCTGAGTTTTAATTAAACAAATTATTATTTACCCACTCTGCTGTAAATATTTTTTACAGTATGATTTAAACTGTTCCTGTGTGTCTCTTCGGAGAGGCTTTTTTCAGTAGGGGGTTACTTGATCCCAGAATATTAGTTTTTAAAAGTGCTCAGTTATTTATGGTTCTACAGCTCTGAGGATGTAAAGTACAGCAGGGTTGTTAATAATGAATATTTTTTATTGATTGAAGTTATGATATTATTGCTTCCTTTTTAAAAAAAATTATATAAACTGCATTGCAGAATATGTTGCAGGACAAGTTTTGTATGCAGGCAGTTTGACCCTGGGATACAGAAAGGACAGAAACTGTGCCTGAAAATGTAACAGACTGCATTGTTGAAAGAAAACATGTGTATGCTATAGTCTTCTAGGGATCTCAGGTCAGCTGCTATGTTAACCTAATGCTAAAAATGGACATTTCCAACTCTTCTAATCTTTCAAAACTGAAATTCTCTGCAGATTGCAGAGAAAAAAAATTAAGCTTCTTGTCATTTTCTATGCATTTCAATTTTGTGTTAAAAAAGATAAGGAAACTGTAAGGGTTAAATATTTTGTGATGATTTTTTTGTTTTGTTTTGTATTGCTGCTCTTAAATATAGCAGCTATAAACACAACCAGGGTAAAGAATACAGCAAAGACATTATTGACAGCCACATCCTCTCAATGTGTTTGTACTAATGGGCACTTAATAGTAAAGTGCGAGGCAGCAGTGACAGAAATGCTTAAACACAACTTCAATAAGTGGTCAAACAACTCTGATCATTATTTCAGTATATATTTTTAATGCAACCATTTCAGAAGCAAATATAAAAAACTTACATGGAGCCTGGAGAAAAGTAATGGTTGAGTAACCATTAATAAAGTTTTGTATTTGTTCAAAACACTTAGTATTTCCATACATAGAATCAATGTCTGAACCACTAGCACTTGGAATTGTTTGGGTTGGAAGAGACCTTAGAGATCATCTTATTTCAATCCCCTACCATGGTCAAGGACACCTTTCAATAGACCACTCAACTCAAAGCCCCACCCAACCTGGCCTTGAACATTTATAGGGATAATCAGCATTTTGGTAATTACTATTTGCCAATTTTCACAACCTCTTCTGTCATTATACCACCAAGGAGGATAAAACTGGTAAGCGTTTATAGAAGTGCTAGCAACTTGTGTTCTGGACAGGATAATCGTGACTCATGTTTGGTGCTTAAATCACACCAGCAACTCTCTATCAAAATGTAGCAAATCCAGGTTTATTATATACATCTTTTTAATTTGCATAATACCAGTTTTCCCTGTTTTTTACATAGAAGCGATTTGGTACTAGGAGTTTTATATATGTGTACATATACATATATAAATATTACATAATGTCTCTCATTTATAAAGGAAACCTGAGAAAAAGAGGGACTCTAAACCAAGCAGGATTAAGATAGCAGTAAAAGAGGGAAAAATCTACCTACAGATCTTTTAGTAAGCTTCCTATTGATAATAAATACAACTCAAACTCCAGTGCATTTCAGATATATTCTAAGTAAACACTTCTCCTGGAGACTGGTCCTAATATTGGCCTCTTTACATGATAAGATGCTTGCAGCAATGCACATACCAAATAGTATTACTGTGTGTTGGCACAGAAATCCCCTCCAGGAAAACCTTACATGTTTTATGATATCTGGATGCCTAGTGCTATCAGAGAAATTCTGTGCAACCTACTTTTTCTAGAAGGTCCCCTCTGCAAACAATGGCTCTTTAAATCATTGAGACTATCCATGTGACATAGGCCAGTGGGTATAAACTGATTTAAGGATTTTAAATTTAAAACAGGTTGGTAATCCCTAGTGGATGATACGACTGTGAAAATAGAGCTTATCAGGCTGCTCTGCAAGCCTGTAGACAGAGAAAACCAGCCTGAGCCTGAATGGCTAATATTTCCTCCTCTAGAAATTAGGAGAAGCTATCTGCATTTATTTATGAAGGAGGAATCTACACCACTTGACAGGCAGTTTCATACTGCTGCTAATTTTGTAACAGACACCAATGTTTGATCCATGTCAACAGAAAAATAAAATAATTTACAAGTGTAATAGTTATTTTCAAACTATTACCTTGTACATTTTTAACATAACCACCAGTCTTCCTGTTCAACTTGCCCAGGTTGGAATAAAATAACCAGCAATTTCATACGCAGGCATGAGTTTTGTCTTCAGAAAAGCTTTCCTGACCCTCCCTCTCCTGTGGAAAATCAGCAGTGGGGAGGTTTAGCCACACAAGTCAGCCCTTTTCATCCTGTACAATCACGCAATAAAAGGCATTGGGTATGGGGAAATTCAGGAATCCAGCAGACCTTACAATTATATTGTAATTATAATTATACATGAAAAAATTAGGGCTAGAGAGGATTTGAGGGATGTACTAGATAGATTCAACTAAATAGGTAGAAACTGGGAAATTCAGTCATGGGCAGTGGTATTGGAACACCATGTAACATACCTATGGGCTGCTCAGGATCACTATGTGTGTCAGATTTTAAGGGAAGTGGAGTCATAGAGCCAAGAGGAAAGGACAATGAGGTAAGGAAGCTTGGAGAACAGGACTAAAACTGGACACTGAGGAAGAGAGAAACTGCAAGGGGAGGGCTGAAATGAGACCATTCAAGAGGAGAAAGCTATGCCCTTGTAAACTTTAAGACATGTTAGGACTGCTACAGCACCTTGACTGGCTTCAGAGTCAACCTGATCTTGCTGTGACAGACCATCAAGACTTGGAATGAACATGGATCATGAAACAGTCAGGGAGCATCAAGAGCAGGGCTGCCCTGCAAAGGCAGGCAGGAGACAGTCCAGGAAAGCAATCCCAACACAAGCAGTACCCACAGACAAAGTGCAATCCTACAGCACCTGCTCAGTAGGTTGAGCTGGGTGCTGGCAAAGAGAGCCATTGGCAGCCCTCAGCATGCCAAGGTGACAAGCCAGGATGAGGATCCAAGGACTCCTGTCAGCAGCGGCTAGATATGGATTGGAAACACAGCTATAAAGTCAGTCCTTGGTCCATCCTGAGAGCCAAGAGGGGACCAACACCCATACAACAGATGCCTGCTCCAGGCTGAGCTTAAATGAGCTCCTGAGCCCTTGGAGTGAGGGGGAGTGGGAGGGCGGGACCCAGGTGAGGCTCGTGGGGCCAATAAAGCCTGTTAGCGGGAAGGAAGGGGAAAAACAGGGAAGAGGTTTCAAATATTTGATAAATGAGGTAACAGTAACAGATGGCAGCTCAGTGAGATTGAAGTCCTGTTGGTATTCAAAAGTGCTATAACAGATCTCCCAAAGTGAGGTCCTGCCTGATGTGTAAACAAGCTGAGAATCTTTCCATTGTTCAGATGTCAACAAATGCCTGCACATCTTCAAATGTCACATCTACAGCACTGTGAAACCAAGAATGAGATTAAAGTCTCCTTGCACACAGATAAAACAAATAAAGGTTATGCATGCAAACTCTTGCTTTTTTGGGGTAACATTAAGCAGGATTTTTCTATATCTAACATTAAAAAAAAAATTATTCTGTCAGGTACTTTACAAGTGCAATTCTCCAGAACAAAGGTATGTACCAGCTTCTATGTCTAGGTTGCCTTGGATTATTCCAACAGTTTTTCAGAGTCCTGGTAAAAAATAAATATCCTATAAAAAGCAGCTCTGAATTAAAGCCCAAAATACCAGTTTTTCTGGCCATTTCTTAATAACTTATCACTCCTGAAATGAGCACCTAGAGTCCAAAACCTGCCTGTTTCTCAACTGTAAAATCTATTTGTTTACTATTACAAAGATATCCTTGAGAATGACTGACTAACCAAAAATGAGTTTGAAAAAAGGAAATAAATGGACCACAGTGACTTTTATCTGAGCAATATTAGTTACATCATCACTGTATAAATGACTTTTCACTGAGCTTCAGGACAGAGAGAAGCCCCACAACAGAAGGATGGGATTCAGCCAGAGCCAATGTACCTGCATGTTTGCTCTTTTCTAGGCAGCAGAAAAGAACTTTTCAAGCATTTCTGTACTACTGTGCATACACAAGACAGGCACACTTACCACAGTGAAAAATACAGCTAGTATCAAAATATAGCTGCTTTGCAGAGACAAAATATGGCTGCTTTTCTGGAAGATGCAACATTTCTTTTATTTTAGTGTCATTTACAAAGATAAAGCAGTTCATTGCAATTTTTGCATTTACATAAATTCAGAATTAAGCTTGAGGTCAGAAAAGCTGATTTTATTGCTGTCTTTCAAGTATACACTGTTGACTTCAACTGGCTTTGCAGCATAACAACAGCACCACAAATTTACATTTTTTTGCAGAGATCACAGTGGAAGACCCATCACTGAATTCCATGAATTGTTCACTGGGGAAAACACTTATGTGCCAAAGAAAGGAAGACCCCAGTCTGCAATAATCCATTAATTAAATGAGGAAAGAACTCTACAGTCCAAAGGCATCAAAACAAAAAAGGACATTTTAGGTTTCATGAGAGTTGATAAGTTTATTATAAGAATAAAACATTGCAACAAGGTGTTGGATCATTTATTGAAACTAACGTTTGCATAACTTTTTCAGTGGTTTGAATTTGTATTTGAAACATTTTAAGAAATAATAAGGAAAAACAATATCCCTCTTTTTCCTTTTTTTTTTTTTTTTTAACATGCCTGTGTGGCAAGAATACTCGAAGTTTGACCAGGATGGTACTATCTATATACATTTAGGAAAACATGCTTGCTGTGGGTGTACAAAAATAAAATTTATTTGTTAAATTACACATAAATATAAGGTACAAATGTATTTTTAAAATACAGATAAAGATAATCACACTTGCATTGTGTACATATGAAAATACAGTATTTTAATATTCAACATACACAGACACATTTATGATAAATGCAACTAGTTGGCAATGCCAGTTCTTCTCAGTCTGTTTCTTGTTTTAATTTTTCCCCCTTCCAGTTTTCCATAAATATGGAAAAATAGGCTTTTGAAACAATTAGTTCTGCCGGACATCTTGCAGTAGCTTGTTAATTTCTGCCACCAGCTCACTGGCATCCATGAGTTCATGCTTGCCATCACTGAGGTGGTTAAGCACGTTGTCAAAATCATCTTCTTCATAATTCTCTGGGATCTCCTCCATGGCTGGCAGCCATTTGGATGAAGGCTGCACACTCGAGTGAGTCCCCAGAGTGGGCCCATTGTTGGCAGGGTTTTGGAAATGTGTGCTGGCTGCCCAGGCTGCCACCCCCTGTGGATAATTTACAGTCTTGGCTGGCAAATGTCCCTTCCTGCGCTCCAACGAGTTGGAGCGATCCATCTCATTGCACTCCGTGTAGGCATCCAGCGAGGGAGGCAGCAGGCGCTGGAAGACGCTGCTCATTTCAGAGAGGAGAGAGGAGGTGCAGGTATCCCCTGATTCCTCCTCACTCTGGCAGTCCTTTCCAAATGTTGAAAAGCTCTTCTTCTTCTCACTGGTGTCGGCTGCCTGGGCATCCTCCTCGAGGCCCTGATGCTGCTGCTGCTGCAGGTGCTGCTGGGGTGACTGGAACTCCTCCCCAGGGATGAACATGTTACTTCTGTAGTCAGAGGAGGGAGAGGGCAGCGGTGGCATCCAGCACTGGTCGGAGTGTCCCAGGACCCTGCACTCCTCTGTGCACAGCCGCATCGCTGCAAGAGAGACACGAGGAGAGTGAGCATCCCCTCCTGCTGCACAGAGCACCCATACTCACAGGGATTCTCAAAACCAGGACTCAACTTGCCCAGATCAAATCTGGTGCTTGGTTTCACCTTCTGTGTGCAGGAGGTGAAATACAAATGGTCTGGATCTAAACGTATTTCCATTGCCAAATGGTCTCAAAAACTGAGAACAACCAATGCAGAACAGTAATGTAAGACAGTAATGCAATCTCTTAACTAAGGCTGAAAATAAACATGTAAATCCCAGGTGGAAAACAAGCATTTGTGGCTTGAAGCCGTTTTTGTACAGTTGTACAGATTGAAGTCAATCCTTTTGTACAGTTCTAGCTCATTAAAAAATATGAAATACAAGGAAGATGTTTCTACCTCCAAGCGTTGACTTGAGTTTTATTGATGTCTTCCACGTGCAACTAGTAAAACATATTGGAGTAATAAAGTGGGAATAAATGGACAGGGGAAATAAAGAACAAAGATGCAAAGGGATCTCCTTTCCCATTAAACAACTCCTTTTTTCTGACAATGAGGTGTATGTAGAATTTGAGATGATCCACTGCCATATTACCTTTTTAACTGAATTAGTTAAATTTTAATCTGGTATCAGAATACCTGGGGCTAAATGACACACTCTGTGACTGGTGCTTATACTGGATTTATACTCTCAGGTGCACTCGCAGCTCTGGAGCTCAGGTTACTGGCCCGTGCTGGCTCAGGCGCTGCGCAAGGAGGGCTCTAACCCAGCAGGTGGGAAGTCAGGTCAGCCAGGAGGGCTGACGACCAGAGGACAACAGAGCTGTTCTCCCAGCTTCTTGATTTATTGATGTCTCTCCGGTACAAGCAATTAGATGGGACAAGTGACTATAACCCTGAGAGCTATGCTAGTCTGAACTGGCCCACAAAGGGGCACTGCAAGAATCATCTACAAAAATTCAAAGAGACCTGGGAATGGTCCCTGGAAGCAGAGACAGGCAAAGCCCAATTTGACAAACCTGCAGAGAGGGATGTGCCAGGAGAGAGGCCTAATTTTCCACTCCAAAGAGAACTGATTGTAGGACACAAAGCCTCGCCTCAGGCTGTGTGCCTGTGTGCCTGCCAGATCTGCTGGGGAAGTGCTGCTGGGGCCACTAACTTAGTTTGGAGTCACAAACTTCAAAAGACAGTTTTCAGAAATAACAGACTCTGTATTATGCATATTTTGACCATAAGTAACTTCTGCCCTAATCACTCAATGGTTAGATTACCCTACACAGTATAGAGTTTCTTGTTCTTTCTCTGTATATACTGAGTACATAAGAAAAGTTTGCAGTCATGCCCTGGAAGTTTTCCTTGCTCCCTCATCACATTTCCCATCTGGCTCTGGATTCACTCTGTTTATCAAAAAATCTTTTTTCAGTGGTTTAAGCAGAACTGAACAGAGTATTTCAGTTTAGGATGTACCAGTGATTTATAAAGTCCTACTCTCATACTGTCAGTGCTATTTATCTCTGCACTTTACACAGCCTACCATATTGTTTGCTTTCCTAATGGCCTTTCCATTCCTACGAGTGTAAACTTTCACTGTGTCATGCATGCGAGAGTATGAATTTCTTCAAGATTATAAGGTCAGGCTGCAGTCCAGATATTGCACAAGATATTGCAAAATAACTGCCGATCCAGGGAATTTCAAACAAAAGACGCAAACTGGAATATATTAGTGGCTGAAGTTTTGATATGAGTGACTGAAATGCCTGCAAGTGCTTTGTTCCCCTGTATGATGTGTTACAGAAAACGCCTAAGAGTTAGAAGCATCAGAAGGTATCTAAATGATCCATAGCCAGTTCTCAAGTCATCACAGATGAGGATTACACTTCTAATTAAGAAAACTGCTTTAAGACTCCTTTAAATTCATCAGATACTTTCAGTGGCCCAGCATTTCATTAGTAGCACGGTTTGTCTTAGTGTCAGTTTTGTTACTGTTGTTATCAGGAACGGTTTTGGTTTAAAATAATAAATTCTGATATTCCTGAACATAAGACCAAAAGATACTCTGAAGTAACTGAATGGTGACACAATCTGTCCTTAAATCAGCAATAAATTAAAAAATGCAGAGATGCACAACAGCTTTTTCTTTTTCTTTTACTTTCTCTTTTTCATTTTTTTTCCCCCAGAGTTTAAAGCTCATTGGTTAAGATTTAAAAAGAGAAAGAAAAAGAAGCAACTCTTTCAAGGACAGTTACTGAATTTTCTGATCATGTAATTTGTGAAGTTTTGAGGAACTGGCTCCATTCCTTTCCAGTTCCACCTTAAAGGGACAAACTGAAAGGACTTTCCCACAGCATTTTTGCCTGTGTCCAGACTGATAATGAAGAAGGCTTTCAAAATGGAGAACAGGAAACCTCCAGGAAGTTTTCTTTTCCTTTTTATTTATTTATTTGGATTGTAGATCAATTCAGGTCTCATCTGACCAGGTTCAGAAGATTTATCTGAGTGAATAAGGCCCTGCACAGCAGTTAGTGGACATCTGGTTGAGATTAAATGCCAATCCTGATAGCCCAACCCAGTTCTGTCTGCACTAAGAAGGAGTTTTCCTTACTTTGAATGTAATTAGCTGGGCATTTTTGGAAATCCTATGGTTTGGCTTCCTGTTTAGAGAGGGAATTGTAAGAGCTGAAAATGGGTCATGGGTGTTTCAGCCAGCTGAACAACCATTCCTGTCTGCTGGCAGCCCCCAGCTGCCCACTGGAAAGGGACAACTCTTCCTTGGCAGCACAGGACTGGATGCCAATGCAAACACCACTGCACTTGAAGTTCCCCAGGCAACTGAGAACCCCACCTCCTCCTTGCTAAGCATAGGAGAGAATGAGACATGCCTCACGCTTGCTGGCAGAGGTATAAGTAGTAGGAGCTAGGGAGGATGAGGATAAAAATACATTAGGACTCCAGACTTAGGTTAAAGATTCTGAAAACAGAGAAACTTTTCAAGGCCTCCAGTCTTGAGCACATTTGAGGAGGGAGGTGAATGCTTGGGTTGTGTGATATAAAACCCAGTCTGGAGCAAAATATGCAAAGAAAATTTTAAAGTTAAAATGTATAAGAAAAATAAACTGAACTTTTGGTGTTCACTTTTCCTAGCATAACAGCATGTTTCCCAGAGTACAGCACACGAAGGTCAGGTACAATCCCCTCACTGCTGCTTTCCCTGGCAGCCCAGGGAAGGAGCTGCAGCACTGTAGCTCCTCTCCTCCAGCCCTGGGTAATATGTGGGCGTCACTTTAGGAGGGTCATGTGCTGCAGCACCTCCCAAAGCAAGCAGCCTCTATATACTTTACTAAACTTTTTTAGTTTACACTCTTGGTTCAGCGAACCATAGTGAAATTATCTGACCCTGTGGTTATACAGAGAAAACTAAATATGATCTGAAGTTAGAACAAGATCTGGGGTACAACCAGAGGCTGTATAATTATTAAAGTAATTACAAAATTCTTCTATCTGTACTAAGCATGATTTTCCATGACCTTTTATTCAACTTTTATCTGGGCATAAATTTAAAAGCAGTACTTCATACACACGATTATGTACATATGTGTTTATCCTACTGCCACTCACCCTTTTCTCTTTTTCTTTTCTGCCCTCTGCCCCTGAATTGTACATCTTAAACTCATTCTTCTAGAAATTATGGTTGCAAGATTTAAAATCTGGGGCATATTTAGATCCTTCTCTTGCCACTCAAGTTCGTTTTTCAGTGGGAAAAAAATACACCTTTCTTCTCCATCAGTATTTCTAGTCCACTTCCACACTCAGTTTCTAAATGGTAAAAGTTTGTATCATATGGATCAAACCCACTGTGGAAAACCTATCTCCCAAATTATAGTTTAGCGTATTTTTAACAAACCACAACTGCCTGGCTTTGCAAAATCATCCACCCAGTCATTTAAAATCTAAGAACTTGGAGCAGATCATACTTCCAGGGGGAATCTGGAGCCAGCTTATGATGTTAGTAACAAAAAGAAGTAGGCACTGCTAGATTTGCAGTTGCGTCTGAGGTAAATTTTCTGTTGTGTCTGAGGTTTCATTTTAGTACATGTGTCAAGGCTTCAGCTCAGTATTTATCATGAAGCAGAGTAAAAAGAAAGGGAACACAGGACTTGAAAGCTAAAGAATTTTTGCTTTCTCAGTAGTCGTTTTATCAAAGTGACAGCCAGGCAGCACTGTAAAAAAACTGGTCAGCTTCCATTGTGCTATTACCTGCAGGAATTCTCCCATCTGTGAGGAAAAGGTCACTGAATCCTTCCCCAAGAAGTCTGTCAATTGGAGACTCTCTCCCCAAATCATAGTCACTGTCTCCAGCTTCACTATCACCCCGGCCACTGTCTTTCAAGCTGAATTTATCCATATCTTGTAGGGCATATCTGTAAAGAGAATTGTGGAGAATTACATTTTCTCAAGTATGTTATAGTCCACTTTTTGATTAAAAATACATGTCTGTATTTTCTGATCCATATACATTCACATGTAGCAGAACAGTCTGGATTCTTACCTGTAGCTTCTGGAATACTTGTTCCCTCGAAAACTTGGCCTTGGTTGATACTGGCCCTGGTGAAGCATTGAGAGAAGCTGAGACACCTGCTAAAGAAAAGGTGAAAAGACTGATTCTTTGAAATGAAAGCTCAAGTTCCTAGCTGTAAAACTACTAATTTACTTCTCAGGTTTGTTTGTGGCTAATTTTTTTCTCCTTTAAGATTTAATTAAATCAAATTCCTGCACATATATAATACAGTATGACAGACTATTTTGTAGTGCAGTGTCTGACACAGGAAACATCTGAAGACTCTGTACAATGAGGAAATGGTCTGCTGTTCATTAGCCTCTGAACTCATAATAATTAATTCATTAACAAGTAGAGCAATTAAACAGAGGTGGAGTTTTGTTTTGGTTTAATATATAGAATCAACCCTTTACTATCCCAGGATCTAAACTGAAAACAAAATGGCATTGCTTTGCATGTAAAGAGTTACCAGGATACAGCTCTCATTTATTTAAGTCATTACCCAGCATTTGCAGTACAAACTGAGATGGGGTGTCTCAAAGTTTGAGATACTGTGATCATTTACTACAACAGCTGTACTCAAACTGTGTCACTGTTTAACCTTTTAGTTCTTCACCCTTATTAATGAAAGAATTTCCTGAGTTCTTTCTGAATATAAATACTCAGGCACTCTTTCTCAGATGGAGCTGTACAGAGGGAGAGGGAAGGCAAGGAAGAAAGAGTGATCAGTAAACCAGAGCAGAGCACTGTTTGTGTTCCACTCTGTTGTTTTGACCTTACAGGGAAGAACCAAGGAATAATGCTATTAATAATAGATTTAATCCTGTTTCCCAGGGTAATGGAATCAGTTGATATTGGAGTAAAACTGAAAAGTTGTGACATCAAAGAGAAATCCATGACACATTCCCATGAGGTATGGACCTCATCACCTCTTGCTCTGCCAGGTGGCATTCAGAGGGGTATGTGTACGCTCCCAAAGGAGTGTCTGCACAAATGGATGTGCAAAAACAAGTGACGGACCTTACCTCGACAGCTGGTGTAGCATGGGTGAGTTCCAGGGAGAAATTTTCAGGCACGTGGTTTGAGGAGATGGTCACCAGGCTGTTCAGTGATTGGTGGCTGTGGTGGCTCTGCCGGCTGCTCATTTGTCCCCGCTCCAGGGTCGGGGATGATGATGGAGAAGCTCTGTGGTGAGATCTGATGGGTAGAGTGCCATTAACCGTTGGCACTAGTGTAATGTCCCCTTTGTGGATCTGTCTGGAGGGGCGTTTTGGGTGGTGCTGGTAGGTCGATTCTGCCACGCGACAGTTGTAAGATCTAGTGTCCTTTTTCTCTCGATTACACCTCGTAGCAAAGATAACCATAATGACCAACAACACGGCACATATTGATCCTAAGGATATAATCGTTATCATGGAGATGTCCAGGGAAGGTTGGCTTATCAAAGTTGCTTCTGTGCTTGAAAATGAATAAACATGCTCAAAAATGGTACATCTCAGAAGTGCTTTGGTACTAAGCTGAGGGCTGCCTTTATCCTGGACTATCACTAAAAACTCCCATTGTTTTGCTGGAACTGATTCAACACTCACATTGATAGAGATGTCACAAGTTTGGGGATCCATCACAAAGATGCTATTTTCTTTGTCAGCTGCTATGGAGCAGCTGAGTTCAGAGTTCATACCAGAGTCTCTATCTGTAGCCCTTATCCTGGTGACAAGAAAGCCAATTCCAGCATCTTTAGGGATTGAGATTTCTGCTGTGCTGTTGCGTAGCGCTGGCCCCACGATGACAGGAGCGTTGTCATTTTCATCAATGATGGTGAGCACAACTGTGGTATTGCTAACAAGCTGCTGGCTCCCTCCATCCCTAGCTTGAACCACAAAGGCAATTTGATTTACTTCTTCGTGATCAAAGGTTCGCAGGGCATAGATCGCCCCGTTGGAGGGATCGATGGTGACATAGGTGGTTATAGAACTTCCCAAAATAGAATTCTCCAAAATAGTGTATGTCACCTGCCCATTGTCACCTAGATCTGGGTCTGTGGCTGTGACTGATGTGATGTACGCTCCTGGAGAGTTATTTTCCAATATAACAACTTCATATCTGTTTGTCTGGAAGTGGGGTGGGTTGTCATTTTCATCACTGATTTGGACAGTAAAGTGTTTCACTGTAGAGAGACTTGGCGTTCCCTTGTCCTCTGCTATTACAGTCAAGCTGTATTCAGATCTCTTTTCCCTATCTAGAGTGGCATTAGTCAAGATTAAATAGTTATTTTCATAAGTCTTTTGAAGTTTAAAGTGGCCATGCCCATGGAGCTTACAAACTATCTCTCCATTCACACCAGAGTCCTTGTCTTGCACTCTGACCAGGGCAACAAAGGTGTCCAGGGGTGACCCTTCAGAAATGTAAGCTACCTCCTCTCTCTCTGTGGACATCAGGTTTAAGTTAATTTCTGGCTTGTTGTCATTCAAATCCACAATTTTAATTATAATTTTGCAGTGAGCTGGAATAGAATTTGGCCCCATATCCTGAGCTTGAGCATCAATTTCATAGGATTTGGTTACTTCGTAGTCCACTTGCTTCAGCAAGGTCAGGTGACCGTTTTCTGAGTCTATCCTAAAAGTCTCTATAATTTTGGCAGACACATGACTACTAAAGGAGTATACGACCTTCCCATTGGCGCCCTCGTCTGGATCAGTAGCATTGAGGTCTATCAGCAAAGTCCCAATGGGCGAGTTTTCCAAGAGCTGGATAATATACGACTGCTGCTCAAAAACAGGGCTGTTGTCATTGGAATCAGAAATGCTGATTTTCAAGAGGGACGACCCAGATCTCTGAGGCACCCCTTTATCAGAAGCAGTGAGCTGGAGTTCGTAACTCGACTTCAACTCACGGTCCAGCTCTCTAACCACGATCAGCTCTGCATATTTAGCACCATCAGTCCTGGTTCTCACCTCAATGCTAAAAAAATCATTTGCAGAAAGGGAGTAAGTGTGAAGGGAGTTGTCTCCCACATCTGGATCAAAAGCACTGTCCAAAGGGATCCGAGTTCCTACAGCTGCACTCTCTGATATCTCGATAGGGATAAGAGCTCTGGAAAACTGCGGAGAGTTGTCATTAATATCCAGCACTTCAACTTCAACATGGAAAAGCTGCAGATGTTCAGTGGGCAGAGTGATCACATCAAACTCTATGGAGCAGTTTAAGTTTTTCTGGCACAGTTGTTCCCGATCAATTTTAGCTCCTATGCTGATTTCTCCATTATCCTCACGGACTACAAGCAAGGGAGAATTTCCCCTCTGCATGGCTCGAAACCGAACCGAGGAAGGGTTAGGCATTTTTAATAAAACATCAGCAACATCCTCCGATAGTCTTGCAATTACTGATCCAACCCTCTGCTCCTCATAAATCCTGTATTTCAAATTCTTGCCCAGCACAGCCTTATTGAAAGATATTATCATCAGTGCAAAAATGCATAGAAATTGCATTTTACTGCCGATTCGGTGCATTTGTAAGTTTTTGCAATTAATTTCTCCCAGTAAGTTAAAAAGCAATTATTTCGCCTTTTTTCGATACCTTAAACCCAGAGCACATCTGGTCCTTTCCAACTTGAAAACGCTTTTTCTAGCCAGCCAAGTATTAATAACTTACAGATCAGAAAACTTTTTGCTTTTGTTATACACACCGTGCCAGGACATCCAGATACAATCTGTAGGCAATCCACGCTTTCTCATTTGACTCCACGCTCCTCTTCCAGGCTAAGATGCGCCGGAGCACCGTGTTCCTCTCCTGCCGTCAGCATCCAGTGACCGCAGGGAGCCGGCGGGATGGAGCCGCAACCCGTCCTCCAGTCTCTCTCCGCACTCGCCGCCGGACTAAACACACTCCCTCGCCGGCTCCAGCCTAAAATCCTCCGCAACTTCACTCCAAGTCCCCAGACAAAGCTTTTGCCCGGCCTGTGCCGAGCCCCGTGCAGCCAATCAGCCGGGGAAGGGAGGGGGCCCGCAGCCCGGCGCGCCGGGGCGGGGGGACCGAGAGCGCGGGCGGGACCGGGGGCGAGCGGGGCGGGCCCTGCGCCAGGCCCTGCTTGCCGCCAAGGATGGAGGGGGGGGGGCACAAAGAACTAATAGGCAACTTTAAATCAACGTCTGTCCTCCCCACCCCCCGAATTTTCACGGCAGTTTCAAGCGGGGTTTTGTGATTTTAATTCCTCCCCTTTCTGCCACGAGAAATGCGATCGCGCTCCTTATTTGCATACTTTTCGGTTCCCCCTTGTTTAACTCACTGGGAGCTTTTAAGTGGGTTTGCTTAGTAAAGGAGCTGGGGGTGACGTCTCTCTATCAGTGCCGCCAGAACGTCTTCTTGCTGCTTGTTTACCTACAACCTGCATGTCCCCAGCGTCTGTGCTCCTGCCCGGAGCCCAGCGAGATCTTCTCCACTCCATGAAATCTGTCCCTCCTTCTTCCCAAGTCAGGAACACTTTGCACACTCCGCTCCTTCCCCGGCTGCCTCTCGCAGCATCTCTGCCCTCAGCGCAGCTGCCTCCGCCTGAGCCCCGTTCCTCTGTGTGTTCGTGTGTGCGATTGTCTCTGAGCTTTTATATTTGCTGTTCCAGTGCTTCTTTAGACGATCTTTTTCATCCTATTTGAAACAGCACTCATGCTCCACCGTGACAGTCTCTGCTGAGCACACCTTCTACATGCCAAGTGTTTTAAAGGAAAAGAAGCCACAAGACAGATTGTTTGGAAAGCAACAAATTCCTCCCCTCTCTGATGTTGCCGAAAACTATTTACATTCTCACACATTTGCACACAAAAATATAATCTTATGATTGAGTCGAGCATGTATTTTGTGCACATCAGAAATGTTACAGATCCTTGCATGAGCTTCAGGCTGCATTCAGGACATGGAAGCTGATGCATTCTTCTCATTTCAAATGTATCTATTTATGTGACTTCTACTTCCTTTTTTTTTACATATGCTTTTATCATTTTATCCACAGGCTTGCTGTGTTTCCCTTTGTTTTTCTGCTAACTTTCTCTATTTCTTTATCGGCGTTGCCTTTAACGATACTATCACTCTTTTATTGCTATTTTCCCTCTCTTATATTCCCCCCTCTCCCCTGCATATCCAAAAATGCAGAGTAAATCTTTGATTTTCCCAATTTACTTAGTCTTTGCAGAGCTCTGCCAAAGTCACTAAGAAGGTTTTTGCTGAAAAAGAAAGCAGAGGAGGCTCAGTGTGAACTCTCCTTCTTTTTAAGCATTCAAAAGCATTTTATAAGCCATTGTCTCTTTTTTTTTTTTTTTTCCACAAACTAGCACCGTGTGGTAAATTGTGCAGAATAGAAATGCCCATAATGAATGTATTTAGTACTGGGTCACGCTGATGAACATTCTGCCCCCATGAATAATACTGTTTTACAAGTTTGCAGCCCTTTCAAATTACTGATCCCCAAATCCTATAGGCAAACTAGAAAAGCTAACACAAGCAACTGGGACTTTAGAAACCCATAGCCATCTGGCCTAAATCTCTAACAATCCAAGCCAATAATTATATCAATTCAGGCTTTAGTGAACCCCTTTGCAAACATCAAAAGAGCAAAGAAAGGAATTAGTGGCCATTCTAAGTTCTGGTGGAGAGAATTCAAAGATAGTATAATTCCATTAGTTCACAGACAGCTTTTTTTGCAGCTCTGATAAATCTTCCTAAAACATTTTTCCAAGGCACCAGTGTAAACTCTTTTCTGACGATAATTGGGGAAAGAGGTTCAATTAAATTCTGTTCTTAGTGTCAATAAAAAGTATTTTGTTGATAAAAGAAGTCACAGCCCCTTTACATGATGAGTATAGGAGATGAATAATTCATAGTGAAAATAATTTCACTGCTTCAAAACTATTATATATACTCTTAAATAATAACACATTCTTCCAAGGAACTGTTTAGTACACTTATATATGCAGAACTTGCTTTATGCAATTTTTATCATTTTCCAAATAGTACTTCCACTTCATCACCTCAGTCTTTCTCAGAGGCACACTCTGTATATCATTAGGCAGCAGGATACCTACAGATAGGAATTACAGCACCTCTTTCCTTTTTTTGGTTTTTTTTCCCCTTTTTGAATTTATTTTTTATTTTGCAACCTTACCAGTTAGTTTATACGTCATATTATCACTTAAGTCCACACTGTCTTGCAACTGACCATTTGCACTTATGATAAAATGTCATTGGCACAATAGTCCTTATCTGACTTCTGAACTAAAGTAATTAAAAAGTCTCAATTTTCTTTTTTATTTTGTCATCTGACATTCCTTTGACCCTGCAAGTGAGGAGGAACACATCTTGAGGTTGTTTGCTTAGATGGAGCAATATCTAAGCAAGTGAGACTACTAGAAGTGATGCTTGTCTATGGTGCTTAGGAGCAATCGCAGCACTCCCGAGGTTGATTTTTCCAACATCCAGTGAAAGAGTTTTGTCTGAAAGTCTCTTAAACTCCAGTCCACCTTTGACATGGCAGACTTCTCTCACAAAGAAAAGGGAGCGTCCCACGTGCAGGCAGCAGACGCTTCTTAGGGAGCGTGGTATTGTGAGTGCTGCTAGGCACGTGAGTGGACTGCTGTTGGCCTCCTGTAGACTAATCTTGGTTATTGCCACCTGAGACAGACCTAGTCACCACAAGGTTCTTCCCAAAAGCTGCACACCAGTTCTCCAGTGATGGACCTGAGGAAGAAAAACAAACTGACTCTAAATTGCACTTCCATTTGCCTGCAGTACTGCTTCAGAAACCACAGCTGCACAGCAGATTAATTATTTTTCACTTAGCAGAAAGGAGTTTTATTTCTATGGTCAATAAACTTTAAAGTCTATCTTTTTACTCTGAGGAGTTTTACTGAGCTCTCAAGCATGTATTTTCTTCTGAAAGTTTACATTCCCCTAGATGCACAGTATATATGCAAAACTTAGGTGACAAAGAATTTTACTTTGAAGAACTATTTTGATAAATAGCCCCTCAGCAAGGACAGGGGAGAAAGAAAATAATTTTCTTAATAATGATAGAAGCACAGTAAAATTAGCACGGTGCAATTTGGTTCATTTCCCTGCTCAAGACACAGACACAAAAATGAGGGTTTATTCACTTTCAGTATGATTTATTGCCTTATGTTGCATTATGTTACAAAATGTCACATGAGCTATGCTCCAGCGCACAAGACAAAATTTGATTTGACACCTGTGCAATGAATGTGAAAGACAAGTCTTCCTAAGTCAGAAGTGTATTTTAAAAGAACATTTCCATCACAATGAATGACAAGACTGAGCTTCCTCTCTCCTTCTTGCCTCTCTCCCTCTGCTTCTCTTTCTTCCTCCCTCCCTCTCCCTTCCTCTATCCCTCTTCAACAAGCTTGTTTCCCAAAGTATAAATAACCTTTCCATCTGTTGCAGCATGAGTCCAAATTGACTGAGGAGTATCCCTGTAGGCAAACAAGTGTTGCCATTTTATACTCTCAGGCCCATAAAGCTGACCAAAGGCCAATATGACACTGTTCTTCGGAGTGGGTAGAAGGAGGCTGACATTTCAGATTGATTTTTTGTATAGACAGCCATATTACAGAACTCATCACAAACTATTGCTGTACTTGTATGTGTTTGTAGCACAAACTAATGCTATCTTATCAGTCACACTTATACCCAATATTCTTTTCAGAACTGAGAGATATCAGAAGCTGAATTACTTTAAGAGATATTAAAGGCAGAATAGACCATTGGACTATCAAAACTATGATCTTTGCATCGCTGTCTTCTTAGTTAAGACTAAATACATTAGGCAGGGCACATATTTTGATCTGTGGAATATTAAACAATGTATCTCAATTACACATCATTTACCTAGTTCACATGAAAACGCAGTCAAAAATGGGGTTGGGGATCCTGGCAGAAAAATCAGAAAACAAAAAGCCCAAAAGTGATGTTATCAATCCTGACCGCCACAAAATCTATACCTTGACTATATACAGGTATACCTATACCTTACAGTACTTCCTGCTGGAGGTACCCTGGCTTAACAGTATCTGTTCCCATCAGAGCACTGCTGCTTCTCCGCAGTGTCCAGCATGAGTGGTCTCAAAGGCCACTCTGTCACCTCAGAGACATCCAGAAGACATTCAGTAAAGGTAATAGCTGAACCAGGAAAAAGCGTCTTCCTGCCCCAACAAATAGATAGTCAAAGCCCTGGAACAAAAGACTAGGACTCAGAGGAAGGAATAAACAGAGAAATTTAGTTCAGAGCCCTCACCTATAACTTTCACTTTTTCAACTTGCTTAAAAAAAGATCTGATTGGTCATTAAAATACATCAAACCACAAAATTCTGTACAACTGCTGATGCGTGAGAAAGTTTTTTTGAAAAGTGAGTTTAAAATTATGTTTTACATTATCATCAATCATCGTAGCAAAGGGCAGGGGATCAGATTTTCTGCTACATGAGTAAATTTCCATAGTGGTTTTGCAATGCAGCATTGTGTATATAAATCGTGAGGTAAACATATATAAGTTCCATGCGTGGTATGTACTGTACCTAGATATTCAGTCTCTTTCTGCACCAATAAAACTTCTATCTCTCAAAGTTTTACCAAGTGAAAAAAAGAAATATACATGAGTCTTACAGTTTACTAGATCTCTACTATAAACAAATGCCTTCAATATATCAGTGGATGTTTTTGAATTTTTTTTGAGGATTAGTTAATATATATAGGCACAGTATATAATGGAAATTCCATTGTTAGATCACTCTAATGCATTTGTAATTTTATTTAGTTATTGCCTTGTAAAGTATGCAGTAGAATGTCTCTAATTGATAGTTGTTTACCCAAAACTGCCTTTAAGAACAATTACACACTCTTAAGCAAAATGAGGACTTGAGCATTACATATATTTGGGATAAAAGGCACCAGTCAGGACTGTAACACATTTATTTCCCACCACACCTAAGCCAACAAAGGTAATGCTGTGTGTTCCACTTTCTCACAAAGCCACCCAAACTCAGCCATAGTTCCTGTTGTGTGCGACAGATACAACCACCCATTTCCTAATGTTATATTTCTAATTTTTCCTTCTGATCATCCCTACAACTGACGTACAAATAATACAGAGAGCCAAATTCTTCAGGGAACAGTGCCCATAACCTTCGGTTCGTGCAAAGTGGAACTCAAGGAACAAAGGTTCTCTTTCACCTGTTGTCCACCACTGATGGAGCCACTGTGGGGCTGGAGTGGTCACTACTCAGGCAGAAACCCCAGACCTCTGCTTTCCCCACAGGGAAAGCACCAGCAACATCTGTGCTCTCAGCCCGATGTACGGTAATCAGTTGTACATGGTGGTGTACTGACACTGGATTTCCAACATCTGGCTTTATTCCAGATAAAGCAAACTCATACACTGCATGCCCTGGAATTTGAAATACGTGAAAAAATTTGAAAGGTTTTCTGTGTCTTCTGCTGCTTCTCTGCTTTGACAAATGTCTGGCTCTTGTACCCTGCAACACACCATCTAGCATGTGATGATATTTTCAAGGTCACTCTTTATAAAGACCAGAAGGAGCAGCTGCATTTGAGATAATTCTTTTCTTTGCAGGAGTGAGGTTTCTGTAAAAAATAAAAAATTTGAAGTTTGGTGTAGATGTGAATTTAGTCAGGGCTGCAGTACACAGTCTGTCAAATTACTGTCTCAACCCAAGCTTTTCATGGAACTATAACATTTCCATGCCCTCTGTGAGTTTAAAAGAGGAGCATAATTGCTGTTTCAAGTGTCTTTTGACCAGACAAAGCATGTGTTCATTCTTTCACTGACAGCTTAAGCCAAAATGATCCAGATCCACTCGTGTACCTACTTCCAGCAGCTGCTTGTGACTAATGTGCTCCAGCAATGTCAGACACTCTAGAGAAGGAAATGTCAATCTTCTTCAACACAGCCAGAGTTCAGCCATGTGCAGCCATGGCAGAGCCAGAGGTAACTCCAGAGTTTTTAAGACGCTTTTGCCTTCTTTGTAGATGTGGTGCTGGTGGACCTGACACCAGGTTAGGTTAATGGTTGGACTTCATGTTCTTAGAGGTCCTTTCCAACCTTAATGATTCTATGATTTTTGACACCAAGGCTGACAGGAACCAACACAATCCACAGAAGGATTTTGAATAGCTTCAGAGTTAGTTAAAAATGTTTTGAAGAGCATGAGCCTCACATGAGTGCAAAGCTTTTATGGCAAGACAGGCCATTTCAGCAGATTTCTCCAGAAATAGATGCTGTTGGGCAAATATTTCTTGGAAGGACCTAAACCTCTCTCTACTGCAGCATTTAGCAAGCTTGCATTAAAAAGGACTGTCTTTAAGGAATCCATAATGTCCTTTCTCTCTTCAAAACCTCAGGCACAATCCACTACCCAGCCTGGTTTGTGAATAAGGAACAAATATGTTGTTTATTTTATTTTACAGTAAATATTTGTACAGTACTCCACGTGGGTATCTGCATTTTTTTTCTTCTTGATTTTTCTGGGAAAAAAAAAAAAAAAGAAAAAAAACCTCCCTGCTTCAATGTAATGGGAAAAGATCTGAAAATTTAAACCTGCTGTAGGAAGCAGGCACTGTGGGAACTGTAATGGGAAAAGGGCAGGTATGGTTTATCAGTAGAATATGTAGCATATATTGAACATCCAGCTTCCCAAGTGGTTAACAGTGCTCAATGAAAATGTTTCTCTTTAAAGAATCAGATATTCCTTTTTTTTTTTCAATAGCTGCAGTATGGTAAAACTGGTGCCATAAAGTCATTGCAAGAGACAGCAAACAACTTTGTTATCATAATAGGCTTTTTTTCCCTCCTTCTTTTTTTAACAATGGCTCTAGCAGGTGGCGTGTGGCTGAGACCGGGTCTATCACCATCTCCAGGGTGCAAAGACGTCCCTCAAGGTTTCTGTGGGAGGAATTTGTTGGTGGGATTTGGATTGTAAAGGCACGTGAGCATCTGCTGCCTGCTCAGTCTCATTACCATTGACACAATTAGCTCCTGCAGCTCATGGCCGGGCAGCCCAAGCAAGGACTCAATTTTCTTGCCTCTCTGACAATGCTCATTATCATTCATCTGAACCTATGGGTTCCTCTGCCTCTGAGTCTGGCAGGGGGGTGTGAAAACAGATCACACAGAGGAACACTCAGGGAAGGAACAGCAAATTGTGATAATAGCTACGAACGGCCTAAAATCAAACGCCTTGCGTACAACACTGATGATAAACTTTCAGTATTCGTAGTAGTTGCTCTTTTCCCTTCTGTGAAAGTTGCTTCATTCCAGAAAACCACATTCTATGGGTTTATGCTACAGTATACTTTCTGTAAGTAGCTTATAACCTTTTTCTGTGATTCTGGAGATACTGTGTGTAATTTCACTATTGCCCTTCTATAATCCCAATCACTTGCTAAATTCTGACAAACTTTTCTTTTTTTTTTTTTTTTTGATAATATGCAGAAAAAGTCCATTTCCCGCCTTTGAGTTAATTTGGAAACCAGACTAAAAGTAAAATTTTTTCTCCTTATGGAATTTTGGAAAGTAGAAGTTAATTCACATCTTCCTCTGTCAGCCACAGTCTAAACAAAATTTTAACCCATATCTGCAGATAAAAACTTCACGTTCCTCTAAGTGTCCTCACACCACATAAAACTGCAATTATTTTACATTTCCTTGCAACAGATACTGCATAATTCCTCCTTGCTGGCCTTATGTCCTTTCATTGCTACAAAGAACCCTTAGCCCATAAATGAAAGATTAGAAAAGTCACACATTTTTCAAATAAATCACTTGGCTAAAAGCAGTGAGGAGGGGAAGGAGAAAGAGGAAGAGAATTTAACCCAATCTACCTCCTGGATATACGTCAAGGATCTCTGTCTATGAACAAAGAAAACAGAAGGGCTTCAAGGCCTGAATCTGTGATAATCTTGCAGTTTTTGAATGTTGCATAGCTAGTGATTTGTGATCTTACTGGAGAGTAATACATTAAAGCAGAAATACTTTTTACCACAACACTTCTTTCCTGAGACTCAGCCTTTACTAGTCTTGTAACACAGGAGAATAGAAAACTTGGCAGAGAGCTGGAGAGGAGAAAGGGGCATGGCATTTGCTTTCAGATGTTTTTAAAACTCAATGAAGTGTTATTGTTTCCATAAATCATTACTAAGGGTTTATTTTCCTCCCCCCTTGCTGTCTTGTTAGAGAAAACATAAGCTGGGCATCGGTATCACTCATGGCTAAAAAGAAATAAATGGAGCCATTTTAATGAGTTTTCCAAAATGATGACTGTCACAGTTTTAATCCCAAGTTCCAGGCAGTACAGAAATTGTGCAAGCCTGGAGCACTGAGGAGAGGAGGGACAAGGCCATCTTTCCCACTGATGAAATCCAGAGCCTATGCTGGTTTGCAGAACTGCTCCAATTCCCCTGGCTTTGTCATGGAAATGTGAACCCTGAAAGAAGAGTCTATTATGTCAAATTACAAATTATTTTATAGGGTTTTAAGTAATTGTTTGCTGACTGTTGTCATGCACATGTGGTTTGTTGGAAGCTGATGTAATCATTTTGGCAAATTTCCACCAGCAAGATTCAGCTGGGGTGAATTTTGAAATCAGCTGCTGTGGGGGTTCACATCATGCAACTACTGGGTGAAAGACACCCTTCAAAGTTAATTTACACAGACCCACTTTAGAAGTAGTGCATTATGTCTCAACTGTATGAAATATATTGTGCACATATTAGCATTCACAAAATTCATTAGAAACCCGTAAGTTCAAATGAAAGAGGTCTGTTGCTTTCATCCTATAAAATTTAACATCTTCATGGCCAGCAAAAAGATATAAATTGTATAGAAAACATAGCAAAAATATGGGCTGTGTTTTTCTGGCACCATTTGAATAAAGTTTTCCTTCATCAGATATCAATTAAAATAAATATGCAAGACTCTTCCAAAATAACCTTAACTTACTGGAATGCATTCTCTCACCAGGCTGTATAAATATGGGTACATCCAAATTTTTTTTCCCTATTTCTGTGGTCCAAAACATCTATGTCAGATCCTGGAACACTTCAGTATGATGTAATGAGGCAGCTGGCATTTCTTTTTCATAAATTCATTACACCAATAAATAGTAATACTATAGTGACTAGAACTTAAAGCATAAACTGAAATATTTGCTTTCCAAATATAGCTGTGTGGACTTTTCCTTGAAATAAATTGTCAGTGTTATACATATACATACAGACACACATATATATGTATTTATATGTATTTATGTATATATAAAATTTTTAGAGAAATACATGCAGTAAGAAGAACTTTGATATGTACCTTGATAACCTGCCTTTCAAGGATTTATAATTGTAGTTCATGGGTGCTTTTTCTTAGGACATTCATGCTATTAACATATTGGTCTCTTGTTTTATACTTTTATAGACTTCTACCACAAAAAGAAGCTATAAAGGAAATGCAGAATAACTCTACCACACACAGTATGACATATGGATAATTTTCATTAAAGAAGTTCAACAAGTAGATAAAAGGGAAAATTGATAAAATAAATCATAGAGTCTAGGTGGATTTGCTGTATAACTGTCAGGATTAAGTGTTACACAAGTTAAGATCCACTACAATGTTTAGTATTATTGCTAGGAGCTGTTTTCCTAGCCCTTGTGTTGTTTAAATACTGATTTTTAAATATATTTGTATGTCTTCTATAACATAGTTCAGATACAATTTTTCTAAGTACTCTAATAAAGAAATTGTTCAATAGTTAACAATAAAAATCCCTCATAATTTGTCACTTGAATTTTAAAAACTATAAACCCAGGTGATAAATGTACAAGCATATATTAAGAAAACCTCAGTGTTTTGACCAGTTTGATGGGTTTTGTTGTTAACTTTGGTTTATGATCATTTCAGACAAAACACTTGCACTGGTTTTAAACCAGTTAAGTAATATGCAACCTGCCATATGTGCTATATAAGACATCAGCATGTATTTCCCCAGGCCTGTTTGAAAAGCAAACCAGGGTGCTTTCTTTTTCAGCTGTGCAAAAATTTTTCTTAAATAATTATTATTTTTCATTAGGGATCACATCAGCTCATTTAGGGATGTCAAAGAACCTTTTCCTAAGCTGGCTTTAACACCAGCTTTTGTTTACAACTAATGAAGATAAACTCCAAAGTCTTTGTTGGTCTGAGCATGAGAAGGATGAAGTCTGTTGACTCAGATATCTACATGTGCTGATGAATTATAATTTCAGCCAAAGCACATATCACTGAATCCTCATCAAGTTTAAAGGTAACCCATGCCTCATATCTGCAGCCAATAATATTTTTAGAATTTAACTTTGGAAGTTATAGTTTATACATCCTCTTAACTAAGTTCTGTTCTGAATATCCACCCAGGTCAAACAGCATTCAAGCACAAAACTAGCTGATCTGGTAGTAATCCAGCATGGTTATGATCCCTAATTAGTACTTGGAGAAGACATTATTCTCACAGGTACTCCTCAAGCTTCATTGCTGTTCATTAATGACTCATGGCTCAGGATGATTTGAGTTGCTTCTGCCATTAGGGACCTCATTGGAGTCTCTCTGACTTTGGTCTGACTTTGGGCCATCTCTCACCTTTCAGATAACTGGAATAAAATGAAAAACTTGGAGTCTGCAGAAGGAACTGCTGTGTTTCTTGTTTCCCTGGTTTGTGTATATTAGCTGACCTGAATGTCTCTAAAATCCACCTCCCAAAATATCTGCTATTGGGTGAAATTGTGCAGTCACCAGGGAGCAGACCATATCTCTCCTTTTGACAGGACTAAGAGAACGAGATAAAACCTTTTTCACTGTATGAGTACAGATGTGGGCCATGATCATATCTCTTTTGCCATAAACAAGTGTAACTGAACAGGTCTCCCTTTTTTGCAAATTAATTTGTTTCCTTAGAAGACAGAAGAGGTGTTGGCACTGTAACAGCAATAACACACCTGAAAGAATACATCTTTCTATAGAAATAAAAAAGGAAAGAAACCCTGAACCTATGTAAGCCCTACCATGGAAATAAGACAAAAATATCTGACCTCTATTCTCCACTAGTCTTCTAGTCTTCTGATTCACACATTAATGAATTGAGAAGAACACTTCAGAGTTATTTCCCTTCAAAAATTACTAGCCCTGATCTCTCTTGATGGGTTTAATTTCTGGTGTCCCAAAAACACAACAGCAAAAGGGTTACTTCTTTTTTTAATAGATATTTGACAATGGAAGAATTGTGAAATCAATTTTATGGAAATGAGAGCCCTGGAAGTTATTTGGTTTGTCATTGTATGTATACACAAATAGTGAGAGAGGGAGGAGAGAGAAAGAGAGCTCCTCTGATATCTCATCATTAGTATTTTGTAGGGCAACTAGCCTACTGTAAAATCAATTTGCAAAATTGAATAATTTTATCATTTACGGATTTTATCATGTGTGCTTTTTCCTAACATCGTAAACCCATGAAAGCCTGGTGTACTCTGAATCAAATGCCCATACTGCATTTTTAAAGCAAGAATCATGACTACCCAAAGAGGAAAAAAAAAAATCAGTCTTGAACTAAAGACATTACATAAAAGTAAATTTATGTATGAGTCAAATAAAGCCAGCCTGACTTGCTAACAGATAAGTTCTATTATGTTATCTTTGTCCCATTCTTCCTAACAAAAATTCCCCCAATCAGTTACTTTCTGTTGAAAACTGAAAAAACTGAATCACAGAATCACAGAATTAACTAGGCTGGAAAAGACCTCTGAGATCATCAAGTCCAACCTATGACCTACCACCTCCTCATCAATTAAATCTTGTCACTAAGTGCCACATCCAGTCTGGTTTTAAACACGTCCAGGGACGGGGACTCTACCATCTCCGTGGGCAGACGATTCCAGTGCCCAATCACTCTTCCAGTGAAGAACTTTTTTCTGATGTCCAACCTAAACTTCCCCTGGTGCAGCTTAAGACTGTGTCCTCCCCTTCTGTCAGTGGTTGCCTGGGAGAAGAGACCGACCCCCACCTGGCTGCAACCACCTTTCAGGTGTAGAGAGTGATAAGGTCTCCTCTGAGCCTCTTTTTTCCAGGCTAAACAAGCCCAGCTCCCTCAGCTGTTCTACACAGGACATGTGTTCCAGGCCCTTCACCAGCCTTGTTGCCCTCCTCTGGACGTGTTCGAGTGTCTCAACGTCCTTCTTAAACTGAGGGGCCCAGAACTGGACACAGCGCTCGAGGTGTGGCCTCACCAGTGACGAGCACAGGGGAAGAATGACTTCCTGCTTTATAGTTTTCAGTTCTCAAACTCCCAGCTGGTGTATCTACCTTTCTGCTGTGTTATTATGCAAAATTGCCCTCCCAGTATTTTTACCACTTACTGCAATAGTAAGGGACTGACAAATAACTCCAAGCCTGTAAACATGCAGTTCTAAAGTTATCTCTCAGTCCTAAGTCTGTTCCTAGATTGGGCCTTGCTTCTGAATGCTGTATGCTATAAATTCAAGCATAGTGCACATATTTTGCAACTGATATGACCTGAGATAGCTCCCAAATTTGAGTCAATTTTCAACTTTATCAACTTAATATTGAAATGACTGATACACTCAGTTACCATCAAATAATCACAAAAAATTATCCTTAAGATACCTATTTCTATAACTGATCAAACTGAGAAAGAAATAAGATTGAATTCATTTGTTTGTTTTACGGTTTGTGCTGATTAAAGAGCCCCTAAGAAGGAATACTTCTTTCACAATTAATTAGACTTTTCTTTCCATCCAGTGCGAATTTTGCCATATTCACTTAAGTACAAAAAATTCAGACCGTTCCCTTAACCAATCTCTTTTGCTAAAGTACTTCAGTGAATGACAGCCTGTTACGTGGCTTATAGGGCTGTTATGGCACACAAGTGCTATGAGCAGTAACAGAGAATACCTACAAAGCTAGGTATGGAATCTGCCTTGAATGGAAAGCCCATATGAAAAAAATCTATATACCAGTCTTGTCTTTGAGATTTGAGGGAAAAAAATATTTTCTTTTCACATCATTATCACTGTATTTGATCTAGATGCCTTATGCTACTTTTTATGAGAGGAATTGCTTTTGCTGGTTTTCATTGTGATGTGTTTTGTGAGGCGTAAAAGTAGTTTATATATGTGTGTACATACATGCATACAGATATATCTTTCTAAAATTAAATACATTCTTGGATGTACCACAGAACCACTTCCATTCAATAGGGGCTTTCTCCCTTTAAAATCTTTGTAGTGGAAAGAGGAGTAGATCCTTTGTTAAAATAGGTAATTTCTGTGGAAGGCTTTACCAAGGCTAAAACTTAGATTTTGGTACCACATTTCAAGGACGTGAAGAGAGAATGGAGAACTGCAGTACTGTTTTGTCTGCTGTCTTTATAGCTATGTCTACTCTCCCTTTATAGCAAAGGGAGTTTGTCGTGTTCTGAATTCAGTTCCTTTTTCACGGCCAGTTGACAGGCAAATATAGTCCTCCGAGTAGGAACAAAACAAGACTCAAAAAAAAAGACATAACAAAGGGATTGAGAAGGGACGTCATGTTATGTCATGTTTCATGACCCTACACATAGGAGCAGGGTGGTTCTGCTGATGCAGAGGCCCATATGCTGTGCATTAGGACATGTGGGGGTCATTAACACCCATCCAAGTTAAAAAAGTTTTAAGCAGGATTTTGAGCAATGAAAAATTTAGGAAGAGCCCACAAGTCATAAAAAAATTTTGTTGGAAAGCTTTGTTTTGTGGGAAAGGGAAAAGAAAATGGAAAGGGAAAGGAAAGAGAGAAGGGGAAAGGAAGTTTACGTGGTCGAAATGTATTTTGTCAACGGTATGGAAATCTTCAAAAGATTGAAGAATCCACATGACTTGGAGGTGCAATCTAATAGAGCACATGAACCATGTCATATTTCTTGTTCAGGGGTCTGCCCATGGCATGCAAATTATTTGTAGAATATATCAAGTTTCATCTTACATTTGACTGGGGAAACATGTCTCTAAGTATATGTGCATGTACGTATACATATGTCTATACATATGAATAAAATCTGTCTTTCTAGTGGGAGATATTTCAGGTCTGTAGGAAGGATTAATAAAGTCATAAAGTTAAGATAGTCATATAAATACAGTTCCTTAAATGTTTTAGTATGGAGTTTAGTTTTGAGAAAATATTATCAAAACCAACATATTTGCATTAAAAAAATCACACTTGATAAGTCAGACTTTTTGAAAAGTATATATCATTAAAATACTCCTGAATCACTGGATTTAAGAGCATTAGAATATCCAGACACAAGTTTTAATTGGAGCAAGTTAAGATCCAAATGGAAACAAATGTCACAATGTGGTAATAACTTCAATGACAAGACTACTCACAAGCTGACTGAAGCAAACAAGTACAAATAATCAGGAGAAATGAAGGACATTCAATACTTCAGCAGCAATAGCCAGTTCCCATCTCTTTAGTTTGTATAATGGTTAAACCTGGCAGTGGGCAGTTGTTTTATAAAGCTTATACTGCATAGAGAAAAAAATTCTTAAAGCAGCCCAAAGCCCTCCTGTCCAGTCTGATTTTTGTCTTTGGAATGACCTGCTTGAGAAAACCCTGTTATTTAAATACCAGCTCAGTCTTTGTAGCTCAATTATAATAATCAATTCCTTCCAAAATTTAAAAGGAAGTTCTTGTCTTTCATTTATGAAAGCTTTAGTTTTGTAAAAATCTACCATTTATACTCCAGGTCAATTCCAAGAACCATTATCATTATTATTCAAAACTAACTCCCGCGACAGAGCTGAACCTTGTTCGTGCTGCCCAGGTACTCAGAGCCTCACAGTGGCACTTCCATGATCTTTTACGAAATCTACCTTTTGCTACTTATATTCTTGCAAAACCTAATAGAGCATAACCCAATTTTTCTATGTACATGCATGTATTTAACCTCAAGGAATAAGTTGCATGAAAGAAAAACACCCTGCACATCTCCTTGACCAAATATGACTTCAATTGCACAGCCCAGCAAAGAACCCACTTGGGTTCCGGTGGTGAAGAGCTATTCAAACATCTCTCAATATCATACACATGTGAGGACCTCATTTACAAGAGAGTCACACACATATATTTTTACTATACTTCTCAAACTCACCTTTCCAACGACTCCTTATTGATCCAAAAGAAAGGTATCTGACCTGAAAATCCACTTTGCTTCTATGGGGATGAGATGAATGGCACATTAAAAAGCAATAATTTCCTTAGAGAAAAATATACAGGGAGTAGAGGACTTCTGGATTTGAAGACTTTTCTTTTACTCCCTAGGGGAAAAAAAAGAAAAAAAGAGCATTTATGAAAAAAAAAAAAGTATAATAGATATGAACAAAATGTAGGACTTGAAATACATTGCTGGAACTGATTGCTGCATTAAATTGGAGTTTCTCCAATAAATCTGTAAGTATGATCTTAACTCTGTGAAAAGTTTTGTTATGACACAACTCCACAGTGAAATTTCATGGTGAATTATATTAATTATTGTGGAATATAAAAAACAATTTTCAATTATAATAAAGATATAAATAATAAAAATAGTAATAATAATAATTTAAGTTTGTTCATTATATAAGAACCATTATATTGCAGGGCCTGATAATTCTGATAATTTTAATTTTAGTAATGAAAACTGACAGAGTTGATTAACTGAATATAACTGTAATTTCTGAACATTGCATATGCTTTCTCAGCAAAACTGCACTTATTTTTTGGTTCTGCAGTTTTGCAAATTGGCTATAAAGATTTTAATCCACTATCATTACCCTTTTCGTTGATACATAAATATGAAGACATGTATACACATACACACATATATAATCAGCATTATATTTAATCTTTTTTAAAGTTTCATGTGTAAGTTACAGTGGAGCCAACAACATTACATTTGTTTTGACTGTATTTTTCATTTTTTTTTAAGGAACTCCAATTTTGTCATCAGAAAACAGAAGAACCTATCATCTTTGCTTTCAAATATTTATGCCCAAGTTTTCCTAAGAAATGCCATCATTATCTTCTAGCAGTCCCCAGCAACAGCACAGGGTTCCAAAATAGTTATGGAAGGATGTAAACTCAGTGGCAGTTCATATTCACGGGCCATTTTCTCTGACAGTTTTGTGCCTATATCTGTAGGTGGACAAGTTGAGTTCATTCATCTAGTCAGGTGGATGCCTGTGACAAAATCTATCCTGAATGTAAAAATTTTGTCTGTGTCAAACTTCTGCATATGGCATGTAAGTGTATGTAAGTACACCACTGCAAGCGTGCTTTTTTGCACACTGAGCTGTATGCCATAAGGCCCTTCTGGAAGGAGCACAGTTGATACTCAGTTTGGAGGCACCAACTTAGAGATAGATGCATATTGGGACATCTTACAAGAAATTTTTCCTTGCTATTTCTTTTCTGTTTAGCAAAAATAAAAAAGAAGTTAGGGCTAGAAAGGTGCACACTGCTCATGGGATTTGAACGTTTATCAAGGCATGGAAGAAATGTCCTGTTGCATTCTGGACACAGTGGAAGAGCTGGGAAGAATTGTTTCAGTGGTAGGAATGTGTTTAATATCCAAAGCCACAGAGGATGTGCTTATTCTATATAGGTACATACATATTTTCTATATAGGTACAATTATCCCTTTCCAACAACTGGGTAAGAAAGGGATGTTGTCCTAGATTTGCAAATCAAACTGAATACGCAGTTTAGTGTGATTAACATCTCTGAAATATTATTAAATAAAATAATTAAAATGGTGTATAAAATATAGTTTGCAAGGCAGCTTCTCTCAGTCTGGGAAACTGGTGTGAGAGTTATAAATGCACATGACCATTTTGTTAAGGAAACACTCTTTGAAGCAGCAGTTCAGGATGCCTAAGTATCACCAAAAAAATCACCCAATCTTTCCTGAAAATTTCAGAAGTAAAAGCTAGTTTGGGTCTAAATTCAAAGTCTTTATAGCCTTTTAGAGCAGCTTTGGGGTGGAATTTGACTAAGGTCTTCAACTGCTAAGCTGCAAAGCAGTTGAAGCTGCCTGTTGCCACCAAAATGACGGGCTCAGCTCTATTCGGGAGCTGGGATTTCAGCTCGCCAGCTCCTGTGCCCTTTTTAACCACGGAGCAAGACCTTTACCCCTTCTTCTTCACCCTCTGATTGGCAGAGCAGTTCTCCATTTGCAATCAGAGGAGCAAAAGGACAAGTGGAAAAGAGAAGGAAGAGGAAAGAGTGGGGAGGAGAATCTTTCCAAGCACACACAGCCCTCCTGCAGCTTCTTTGACAGATCTCAGTGGAGAGTGCACTGTAGGAAGAAAAACATGTCACTGCTCTAAAACTGTCTTTTCTAATTCAGTGCATCCATGTATTGTTATAAATCAGTTTCCCAGTCACTGAAAGATACAGAGACAAGAGAACAACTTTGACTGTTAGCTATCAACTCAGATAACAAAAACTTTCTTTCAGCATTAAGCCTCCAGCGGATTTAAAAAAAGACTGAAAATACAAATTAATGCTGAATGTTTTGCTTAGGAGAGTGTTCTTTCTACTCATGTGCTTATGCTCGTAGGAGTCAGGCATTTACATTTATCCCTGTTCTGGGGTTTTAAAGGGAATTTTGCAAGCATCTGGAATTCTGCATTACAAATTGCAGCCACTTAACATTTCCATATTCTTAAATCCTAATCACAGAGTTGCTGACTGGTAAAGCTGTTGGACAGTCAAGGATCCAAGCTCCATGCTTGAGGTTAATCTATTGCCACTTTATTAGGGTTTACCATAGAAGCATATTGATAATGCTATATATACACTTGAGAGTCATATTTCACAATCAAGTTCTTTGAAATATATGTATACATACACATTTCTGCAAGGACATTGGAAATTTTATGTTATGATCAACTGAAGTCTGAGAGTATAAGAAATAAAAAGACAGTAGTACTTGAATCCCATTATTGGAATGATGTACTTATCCCAAGGTCAAACATATAAGCCAAGGAAATTTTGAATTAGTAGAGTGGGTTTATTGACTCTGAGAAATGTTTCCTTCTTACATATATCTCATCATGGTGAGTAGTGTGCCATAAACTCTTGATTTTTCTGAATAAAGAGTCAGGAACACTGAGAATATATATGATACTCTAGCCATAGTAAGAAGAAATCTATTATCCATGAGCACCTCAGAAAAACAATAGAACCCATCTTCATATTAGCATCTCTGCTTTATTTGACAGCAAAGATGTACTTTGCTACCTGACTAAGTCTCAGGGCAGACTATCTTATTTATATAATTTTGATTCACCAGCTTACTTCTTAAAGAATGAAACCTTTCCGTAAAGGACAATCTTTCAGCCTCTAACACGCTAGTGATTTATAGAGCCACAGAGACAACACACTGCATTAAAAAAGCTCTAAGACACCATTTAAAGCTTTTATGGTGCAACCTTGCTTCTAATAATACACTTGCTGCACTAAGTTCAAACAGTTTTCTGAATGAAGAAATACCTTTTAAAATGAAGAATTTATTAATGTTATAAATATATTTGACTCCAACCTGTGAAAAACAGCTCAGAAAATATAGCTACAATTTCATGGTACCTGGTAGTAAAACAGAGAGCAGTGAAGGCAGAGAGGGAGGAGAGAGAGGCTGCACGAGAAATCCCTGGATGTCTGATGGAAGGTAAAATGACATCTTTGATGTAAAAGCACCCTAACAATGTAAACTAGAAGGATGATGTATATAACCATTCTAGTGTAATGGACATGATTTTCACTTGGACAGATAAGATGTTATTTAGATTCTGTCATGCAATATAAGTCTTCATTTTCCTTATACATTCAAGTAACTAGATTTTCCACTCAGCAAAGCAGCACAGTTAAGTAAGTCAACGGATGGCATCAGATGCTCAAAGTTTAAACACTCCCCTGTGGGGCCATGTTTTACTTACTCTACTTAGAGAGCTGAATGTAGTAAACTTATTTCTAGGTATCTCAAATGCACAACTCCCTTTTCCCATTATCATTTCTGGATAAAAACTAGCTTGTGCTCCTATTCATTTGCCTTTTTTGTTGGAACAGGCAAAAGGAAGCAGGATCTTGTACAGGCCAACTCTTTGTGCCAGCAGCCAGTGCCAACAATGTGTATGTGCATGTGCATGTATGTGTGTGTGTGTATGTGTAAGGGACATTTCTTAAGACTGAAACAGCATAAAAGACTTGGTAATCTATTGCATGCAAGTTTTAACCCATCTTTCCTATATGGTTAAGAGCTTTGTTCAGAGCTATTTAAAGTCAGAGTGTTGTCTGGCTCAAGTGTTATTCAGATCAGCCTAACAGAGAGATTATCAGACAGTTCGTCATTATATAATCACCATCCAGAAAGGATTTCTTTCACTTTTCCTTTTTCCTTTCCAAGGGAAAATGTTATTTAGGTTCTGTCAGGAAATGCAAGGTTTTACTCTTTTATATATTAAAATAGCTAGATTTTCTACTCATTGCATCACTCTATGAATAACAATCCTGGACATTTCCAGGACACGTTTTCTCCTCCAGCTGTCAAAATATTTAATGTTCACAATTAGGCATTGCAGTTAAAAGTGCTACATTTTGTTTCTGCAGCTTTGAAAATAAATTATACCTTGGTCCCACTGGGTCATCTAATAGCAGATTTCTGCAAGCTTCTGGGATAAATCGTGCCTATATTTGGGGTACTCAAAGCCTTAAGTGCTGTGATTTTCAAAAACAGATTGAGGAGCACTGGCTATTAGTTTGCCTTCCTCGTTTGGACATGTGAATTGAATTATCATTTTCAAGCTGCAGCTGTGTCTTTTGGGAATGGAATATGAATAGATGAAGAGAGGGAGAAATTCCTTGCCAGCTGGAAATAAATGGTAGGTGCAGTCTTGGTGATTAGCAGTGACTGAGCTCAAAACAAAAGAAGATATGGAAAAGAAGAGAGCCTTTCCTGAGCTGTGGGGCTTCTCCAGAATATGCACAATGAAAGAAAACAGTCCTGGGGTAAGGGGAGCAGAAGAAGTATGCAGCACTCACTGGATCAGAGCTGTCTGGATGCCTCAGGTGACAAGCAGAAAGAGGTCCCAGGATCAGTGTTGGAGACCAGGGAACAGAGCAGTCAGCAGTACAGGAAAGAGAGAGAGAAACCCCTGGAAGCAGGAGAACAGAGCCAGCCACCTGGCAGAACTGGAGAAGAAAGAACCTGATGAGAAGCTGCAACTTTTTCCTTTGCTTTCCTGATGATTTGAGCTCGATGCAACAGCACATTTCTTGTGCAGATGCTTAAACAACATAAAAGCATTCTGGAGTCAGCAGACTAAAAACCAGCCTAACAACATGGCATAATTTCTGTGTTCCTGCTGGAGCAGGCCAGGATGTTTTCAACTAATCAAAGGTTTATCAAAATATGCTGCTTCACCTAAATTAAGATATTGACTAGAACCTGTTTCTCTCAACAAACCTTTAAATGAAAACTTGTCTAAAGATTAAGGTCATCCAGTAAATTTTGGCCACAGAAGGAGTATCTGCTTCTGTTCTGCTCCTTTTCTCAATCATTTGAAAGATTTTGCTTTTATCTCACATGCTTACCAAATAAACTTAAATCACAGCTCTCAAAAAAACTTTCACAAATGGGAATTTATGAAGAAAACCAAACCAAATCCAGTTCCCAGGTCGTAAAGACTAGCTTTTAAAATCCTGTTTCAGTCTAATCTAATCTCTCCACTGCAATGCCAGGAAAGGAGTGTCTATGTAAATTAGCACCGTATAGACCTCAGTCAGTACATGGTAAAGGAGTCATGGAAAGAAGCAGGAAAAACATGTGAGAGACCTAATAAACAGTAGTGCATAAACCTGAAGAAGACTCTTTAAAAGTAAGATGGATTGTCTTTGTGATGAACTTCTGTAAATAATTTTCATTTTGGTGTATCGGTCCATAATATCCATAATATTCACTTGGCTAATCCAAAGAGAATTGGTAGAAATTTCAGAAATGTGCTAGCAAACTCCATAATTCCAGCTTTCAAAGGCAAGAGCTTTGAAAGATGCTTAAATGTACAATAATCTGAATAATCGCTGCAGGAATCTTTGAAAGTACACTAAAATCCATGGTTAGGCACCTAGACACAATTGAAATACTAGCCCAGCTAAACATTTAGAAGCTTAATACCTCTAAAAAAGACCCAAAGAAATCTAGGCCTGACAGTTTCATCAGTCATCCAGTAACTGGAAAATCCTAAGATTCTTAAAGATTTCATGCAAGGATACATTAGTATTACAGAAAAAAACTACAAATGGATCAGTTCAGGACATAGGAATAATGCATGAATAAAATCCATAAATTTTATATAAGATGAGGGGAGGCAAATCCAGCTGTAGATGATATTGTAGAGAAGTAGAGAAAGGGAGATTTTGATTATTTGGATGACAGACTTAGTCCTGGAATTTACCTTTTTTAACAAAGTTAATTCCAAACAGAGGAGAGTTCAGGCCTCCTTAGCATCTCCTTCTGAAGATAACTTGTATTATTAATAAAAGGCTAGATTACATTCCTCTGAAGAAAAAGAAATACTACTGTATCCCAAGCAGATGTGTTATTAGAGCTGACACTTTCCCATATTACAGCAACTTTTGAGGCTTTTATTTCAGGATAATGTAAAAGTAGGATTAAAGGATGATTATGGAGAGAGGAAAAAGGGATAAGTGGCATAAGGGAGAAGTTCTGAGGAATTTAATTTTTTTACACAGAGTATTTTCTTTAAGAATACTTTTGTACAGATTTTGGGTTTGTCATTTTAAAAATTTTTTATTTGGTAGTCATCCAGTCAGGTATTGTCTTTCCAGAAAATTTATGTGTAAACAATGAACAAGGGATCAAGGAGAGCTTGAAAAATGTATATCATTAAGGATTTTTTTATACCGGGATATAATATATAAAGACAATTATAAAATGAATGTAGTAATAAAGAATTCTGTATGGAGATATGCAAACTATCAAGAAAGGCATTGATAGGATAATTATGGAACACAAGTAGGATGCTGGTGACAGAGAAACTTGATATTGTTGGGGAGGCAGAATTAGTTCTTGTCCTAGTACTTCCACAGAAAGCTAAAGGTCACATCCTGAAGAATACAAAGGTGAAGTGTCAAAAGTTTTATGGTAATGCTAAAGCAGACAGACCATTAAAAGTATGTGAAGTTTGCAAGGCTTTATAAATTCAAGTAAATTGAGGAGAAACAAACAAGAATTTTTTCTACTTGCTTGACAGTCTGAATGATTACTACTCAAACAGGATGAGTCATTTAGAGCTAATATTTATACAAAAAAAACCCCTAAATGAGTAGTGCAGACCTATGAACTCAGTAACATTAAAGGAGAAATATAATTAAGAAATTAGATACTTACACCTAATTTATAGCTATCTGAAACTGCTGAAGGCAGCATGGCTTCAGGAAATAAATTTTTCCTTCACTATCATGCATTGTGGCCAGAGGGAAGAAGAATTATAATGTATGGGTAATACCAAAAGAGAATCCTACGGAGGCTTTGAATTAGTTCTAATCTACAATATGGCTTCTCCTGGAATTTCAAGGTGTTCTAGGCCAGGTTTTGGGTAATGTCTTGATAAATGAATGAAGTATTCAATGGGAATTTGAGTTGAAGTCAGTCATACTATCACACCAGCAATTTAGTCAGCAATTCATCCTGACCAAAGATTTTTATTTTACATATATTATGGAGCCACTAAAGGTACCTGAATCCATACGAGCAAACATAAAGTTAGATGAGTTTTACCAGTGATAAGCTTTGCAGTGACTTGTGACTGTCACTGTGATACACTGTCCAGCTTCAAAATAAGCTCTGAATTTCTGCTATGAATTTCAGTGCTTGAAGAACTACTTGCTGTCAGTGGTCTAGCAGAGCTTCTATTACACCTTGTGTAGTTCTCATTGTTTCTGGACAATTTATGACTCATAATCCAAATAACCTAGAAGAAACAAACGCGCACACACACACACACATTAAAAAATATATTACAGTGCGAACACTTGATCTTCAAAAGGATCATTGCTGAAGAAGAAATGAAGGTAGGTTAGCTCAGGGTATTCAGAAACCAGCTTTCATTGTTTTGTTTCTCAAGAACGGTGAGAAACTCAATGAGGATTAAGATAGACACAATTACATTAAAAATATTGTTGCTTTGAGCGAGGACAGTTGCATACAGAAAATCACTGCAGAAATCCCAGCTCAAACCATCAGACAGCAGCTTCATGCCTGTTGCTATTCAGCATTTTATTCTAAATGCTCTATGTTTCCATCTTAACTCATTTAACACCTCTATTACCAGGCTGATACTGTGCATAAGTAGTTGTTAGATTAGCAGAGCTAACATGTTAAAATTAGAAGGGATTGCCAGATTTTAATCAGAGAACTAATTTTTCTAAGTGATAAAACTTTAAATAACAGTGTGTATTTCCAGACAGCCTAAACATTTTCTGGACAAAATAAGTGAAAACAGTGTGCCAAGAAAAGTTTGTTAACAGTGTAACACTGACAGAGACAGTGAGGTAAATTTATTAGATTCAGGAAAAAAGTTTACTCAACACTCGTCACAAGGAAAGCCCTTCCCATCAATTTCTGAGAATGAGTTAGAATAATACCCTTCCCATCCAAACCTGAGAAGCAGCTGTCTAAAGCAATTTGACTGTTCTGGCTTGTGTTTGGCAGGCTGGGAGATCAGAGGAGATCAAGGAGCTGTCTCACTGGTGCACACCCTGAGTCTGGACAGATTTACTGTGTGCCAGAGGTGCTGGTATTACAAAGATGTAGACTTGGCACACCACGGTCAAAAGTTCAACAGGACTTAAAAATGGTATGCATAGAGAGATAGCTGGATTCACAACCTGGATATTACCCTATAACAGATAACATTGGGCATGATTCTTATCTGGAAGAAGCAAGCGATCCTTGTTTCATAAGGCACAGTAACGTCAGCCAACCGCATTCCCTGCTCAAATAGAGTAGTCCTCCTTACCCATATAGAGTTAGGATTTCTTTTAACAAAACATTCTATATTTCAGCCACAGAGCAGTTAACCTGGCTTTAAAATACAAGGTGTACCTGTATTACCTTTCCAGCTCAGCAGTGGCTCAATAATTCTCCACCTACTCCTGTCACAATTTCAGCACACTGAGAAACCAAGGATAAGACCTGCACAGTTGCCTCTATTCAGAGTACTGGAAGTGCAACCTGCCCACCTCTAATTCTTTCTGTCACATTACTTCCATAAAAATAGTGTATGTTATATTTAGCCACCTGGATCTTCTTATTCAGATTTTTTTACGATATACTAAAAACAAATTCAACCTCACGCTGGTTGGAGTCGGCTTTGTTTTTTCCCTTCAATGTTAAGTGCACTAGGTCTTGAACACTAGCTTAACAGAGTTTGTTTGTTTTCTCAGAACACCTTGTCTCTTGAGAGCCAGAGATCTTGCTCGTTAAAAGCATTTCCATGTCTTATGTAGATGATGGACTTTAAAGGAACTGGAATTAATGAAATACCCTCCTGACAGAGAGTTTATAGATATCCCTGAAACTATTATTTAGAAGATGCATTGTGTTTCCACAGATATTAGATTGGTTCTGCTTCTCCTAGAGATAGGTGTCATGTTTATGTCTGTAGAATATGGAAATTGCTTTCAGGTCTGGAGCTGAAAATAATACCTGGATGATGTATTCAAAAGAGTAACTGTACTTGTGTCTCAGCTAGTAATCATGTTTATAAGGCTGTCATTATTGCTCCTGGTTTGAGCTCTGTTAATATAAATGTATTCTTCAAAAGAGGAGTACAACACAACATTTTCAAGTCTTGCAAAGTAAACTATCATCTGATGTCTCAGTGTTAAGAGATGGAAAGTGAGCATCAAAAAGACAGGGAGCTGTTTCTCATTAACTATTGTAAGACGTCAGCAAGATTAAGGTGTCAGGGTATAGAAAGATGAAGAAGAAAAGAAATACTTAGCAAATAGGCATAAATGAATATAAAATGTGAATAGAGGGTTCTAGCTCCTTCTAAGGGTAAAAATAGGCCAGTAGACATTACATTGTGCTACAATCAACTCATCCACTCGATCTCGACCTTCAACTTTATAGGTGAGACTAGTGGGAGCAAAATGTTACCACATAACCAATGCTGGGAACTTTCAGAGCCATTATTTCTGAAAATAAATGAATATTCAAAGGCCACTTTGACATAATGAGGGTTAAATCCTGTACAGGGTTTTGAAGGCCCATGTGAGTGCTGTCTGACCAGACTCTAAAATAGCCAGAGTTCAGCCTGTCTGTGAGCTGCCTGGGAGTTCTATGGCCGTGGCTAGTGCAAGGCTGATCCCGTGTTTAAACTGGAGAGGAATGGAGCTTTTCATGGCATCTCACAAATGCAGCTACAAAAGGTGGGCAGAAAAAAAGCTCTGAAAGAAAGAAAATAGCAAAGAGACATTTATACATATAGAGAAGTTGTTAGCCTGCAAATTATTTCACACCTGACTCTTATAAACTACATCAGGTATTGCCAGTAATACCTACCTGTAAATGGTCAGGTCTTACTTTCCATATGCCTGTCATCTTGCCTGGAGAACGCTTTGGTTTGTGTTTGCAGCTGTACCTGCTAAGTAGAGAAAGAAAACACCATTTTGTCTAAAGGACAAGTAATCCCTGGCAGAAACTGTAATTAAAATCCTGCTTTTTAGGAGGAAAGGGAAAAAAAAAAACCAGAATAAAAGGAAACAAACAGTGTAGAAGTAACATGGTACCGCTTCCATATCAGTTCAAAAAAATATTGTTATCCTTGTACAAATGAGACTTAGCAAATTACAGACAGAATTTCTGAGCAGTTTTCATCACACTTAATTCACAATAGTCACTCTTTACTATTGTGGCCTTCCATACCTAGGCAGCTCTTCCATAGCCATGACTAAGCATTGGATGAAACCTCTGTTTCTGGAACCTAGGACCACTTCTGATGCCTTGCATTGATTTAAATTATGAACCAATTTAGCTAAGATGACATAAGCCCCTATATAATTACTTTGCATCAGATTTATGCAGATGGAAAAATATATATCTGCTTCCCCAGCAACAGTCTCAGTCCAGAAATTGTGGAGGCAGAGCATATTAACTTGTGACCAGCCTTCCACAATAGTAATTGTATAGTTTTGAGACTGAAGCTTCTAGAATACATCCTGCTCAGAGGTGACCCTAAATCACACTTTTAACACTGATGAGACAAATTTAGTTTCCATATAATGTTAGAAAAAGAGATATATCAATATCTCAAACCCAATTTACCTCACATATTCATTAAATTGATAAAACCTCCTTATGTCTCATTCTACCACTGCACTTGCAGTCAATGCTTAGATCAGTCAAATTTGCATTTAGTGAGGTGCCATTTGCTTATGGCTTGTAACAGTGCTGGTGACTGCAGATAGATAGAAAAAGAAAGATTTATTGTGATGGCTTAGTTCATAGCCCTTTGTTATCCACTTTTATAAAGGCGCTCATTGTTATGCTTTCATCTTTTTATTCTTTGGTTTGGAAATGTCCCTATTTGTTCCACTGTATTATAAGATCTTCTCTCTGTTTCCCATCTGCTGTCTTCAAGAGATCAATTGTAGAGCATTCATCAGTTGAAACATGAGGCTTTTCTTCCACAGTTTCTCTAAAATTCATCTTGCCAGGCCCATGTAAACTGAAAAGGTCAGTTTTCATCAGCATTGGCATTAAACTTCTGTGCTCTCCCGTGAGCCCTATCCAATAATTTAAGAGGGGTCAGAGTGGGAAACAAATTATGTGACTATTAATTCCAGTTTTCTCATTCAGATGCCAGTACATCAAAACTAGATCTCCCTGGGCCAGAGCACTTTGCCATGTTATCTGGAGTAATACTAGTTTCTGAATTATGCCTGGTCAGTTTAGTGTCTCAGTTTGGTCACATTAATCTCTTTGACCACTGCCTTAATCACTGAACTCTACCATCTCATTTTTCATCTTGCAAAAAGAAGCTGTCAGACTTTTTGTCTAGTGCCTGGCACACTGATTGCTCTGTTGACCCCACAGTAGTCTGAGGAACCCAGAGGTTTTACACGCTGCAGCAGAACCAGCCACAGAGGGTAATCTCTCCCCAGCCTCCACTATCTTATCCACTCCTTAACAACCATGTAAATGGCACATTAACCCCAGATGATGTAAGAGATCCCTTTTCATGTACCTTAGCAGATTAACAGCTCGCTGTCTATCCCAAGATATATGAACACAGAAGAAAATTCTGAATTAATAGACAAAAAATAATTTATAATTACTAGAGAATTCTATATTTATATAAATACAGTTTGTATCATGAGATGCTTACCTGTGTTCTTGTAGAGAGAAAATACCCAGCTCAGTATAATGCATTCAGTCTGTATACATAATCTTGAGAAGCCCATGGTGCAGATATAATTTTGAAATTCCATTATTATGGATCTGTCTGCATTCATTTACCTTAGATCTTCAAATGATGTATAAATTTGGAAATATGATTGATAATTTCAGTAAATACCTTAGAAAAATCCATACAGAGGTTTCAAAATTAATTTGCAAGTGGAACCTATTATCCTGCCAAAGGATTAATTTTGACTGTTGTCAGTAAAAATAGATATTTCGATATGCTCCTTTTTAAACTAATAAGTGTTAAGATATAGGGGTTTTTTACAAAATTACAAGATGTATTTAAAATAGAGCCTTATTCTATTAAATGTATGCGATTAAGAGGAGAAAAATATCTTTCTTCTAAGGAAACCTATAAAAGATATGGATGGGAAATTAATATATCTACTACTGCTACAGATGTCTATAGTCTCAAAACACTTAGATACTGTTGTATGGTGTCAACTCTCAAGATATTTTAGAATAGAACAGTTCAGTTGAAACGATCATCTCAGCCATTAAGAAACTAGCCTGCACATAATGCAAGAAATGTTAGGTTGCTTATATTATCTATTTATCTAGAGGCCTTTAGAATGGTATTTTATTGAATTTAAAAAAAAAAAGTACCTTCTGATCTTTTTCTTGGAAAAGAACTCAGGTCCTGCTATGAAGGACCAAGGAAATGGAGTTCCCCAGGAGTAGTAGTTTTGGGGTAAAATGAGGACTAGCTGACACTAAAGGCAGGAAAAAGCCTAACACATTCCTTTCCCTCCAGTCCTACTTTGTCAGTCCCTTCCATTATTTGTCTTTTATAATATCCTCTGATTTCTTAGCTTCCCTGAAAAAAACAAGTGCTTTGCTTTTTTTTTAACTCAGAAGCTAAACAAATAGATAAACTATATTCCCACGAGAAAGCAGCCCAAGTTCACGAATATATTCCTATCACTATGTATTTCTTTTAGCTTTTGAAAATTGCAGAAGCTATTAAACTTAAGATTTTGAGAGAGAAACTTACTATGAACAGAAAAGTGTGGTTAGGCAAGTCTCCCAGAGACTTGTCACAATTTTGAGAAATGTGTCAGGATTTGATTTTGCCTTATATGGAAGCAATAAGTTGCTTTAAAAATAGAAATATATTTATATGTTGTAGAAGGATGACAATCCAGGACACTACAAGATGAATTAGATGCACTCATAGTGCTGGTAAGGGTGCTTCAAAAATAAAGCAGTTACATCTGAAGAAACCACCCATCTTCACAAGGAGGGGAAGAAAAGTTGTCCAAAGGACAGCAGCTGTGAATAGAATACATTTTAAAATGCATTTTACATTTTAAAATCATTTGTGGTCCAGATCCCCACCAAATCAAGGGATTTGTGAATAATGTAATATAAGCCACTACTGGCTGCTTTTATATCTGTTACAGAGGCTGATACATAGCTCAAAATAGAATAAATTGTGCAAGAACTAAACTGGGATTTCTAGTATGCAGGTTTTAAAACACAGTATGATTTGTTCTATTAGGGTCTTCCTCAATCAACAATGAAATAGAGAAGCAGAGGAATGGAATAGATAGTGAAATATGAGACCTAATATTTCCAAGGAAAATCTTTTTTACTTGAACATGGAAGAGAGCTTTTAAACATTATGAGCCAACTAAAATGATCAGTAAAATCTGAGTTTCCTCATATACTGGGCATGGATGTTCCATTGGGTATGCTAACAACTGTGTAAAATTCAGTCTATTTCTCCATTAAGCTATGCCTGAAGCAGATATTAAAAGGAAACTGAATTATGGATTAGGATCTACTTTGGGGGGAAGAACTGAGAAAAACTCAGATGTGAATAGAAACCAATATTTCATTGCCTAAAGATCAACTGTGTTAAAAATGGTGAGAAATTTAGAGCAAGACATAGCTTTGAAAGAATCACCCTCAGGAGAGTATGCAGAACATCAGGACAGTAAATGTCCAAGTGCCCTAAAAGAGCTTTTTTCAGGAGCTTAGTTACAGAAGTTTATCCCTCAAGGCAAGTTGTCAGACAGCAAGTATTCTGTTCAAACATTTCTGAGTTTCTTGTGGATAGATACACCATAAGTTTAGAGACAGAAATGGCAAAGGTCAGTTCAGGAGTGGAAGAATATTTCAGAATATGTCAAGCTTTCCAGCTTTGCTTAGCACAGAGAGGAAAGTAAATACCTCTCTACATAAAAGAAGGTCATAACAGCTACTGTGTTAGTGCCCTGCTATTTCAAACCCACAATATTGACAGCACCCCCATGCCAACAAAAATGTGAATGAAATAGTGAGAAATAACTGCATTTATGAAAGGACTCTATTTGTCACCTTTTGGCTCTGTCAGGGATATGCTGGTGGAGAAAATATTGCTGTTGAGAATTGCTGTCAGTGCCCTAAACCTCCGTGGCCAGTGAAAGAATAAAAGTTGGAAAATTTTAGTAAACTGCATTATAACCTGAACTTTGCTTTGGGAAATTGCTTCAGAGATCAGATTCAGTAGAAACAGGGAAGTCCTAGTCTACCTAAAGACCATTCTCCTGAAGGGAAGACTTGATCCCAGAGTTCATGCAGCATACAGTAGACATTTCTGCTATATTGTGAAAGACTAATCTCTTTATACAGATGCCTTATGTTCCAGACAGGGCAGGTATCAATGTTCAAAGCAAGTCTGACATGGACAAATCAAGGATTTCTTGCTTACTCAGCGTGCAGGAAAATAAGCTGCACATATGTGCAGACATAACTAAGTCACACTGCAGGTGTCTGCACTCTTACACTCCTAAGCTCTAGTACGGGTTCTGCCTGTGCCAAGTGGATTCTCCAGACTTGTCACTGAAGTGTGAAGTTTAATTTGCCTTCTGAATGGAAGGCTGTGATCGATCAGAAATGAGGCTGACTTGAACACAACTGACATTAAAGAGAAAAACAGAGAAGAATAAAGTATCATGCTGTGATTCCATGTCCAGGACAGCAGGTAACTAACTCTCCAGGGTCCAAACCAGTAGCAATTCTCAACCTCCACCCTACAGTAACCTCCAGGAGAATGCTTCAGCTACAGGACATATTAAGGGGGAAATAGTAGTGATACTTAATCTCCAATTTAACAATTTAACAGTAGAAAACAAATTGTTCACAAAATTGAAGAAGGCAATTGATCACCATATCTTTCATTTTTGTAGGCTGATAAGGGCTAAAGTGGCTGGGAAGTAGATTCCTCAATAAGTGGAATGAATAAGTCAACTACCAGCTTCATTGTTGGTCCTCAGATGCTCTACCTAGAATTCATCCATGTTAGAGATCTATCCAAGTCATGTTTTCTTTCTCTGTTTTTCCAGAAGACTCTTGAGAGTCCTCTTGAATCAAGGTGAAGAAGAGCTTGAAATTATAGAGCACTGAATTCATACTTCACAACGAAATACACATGGACAGACCAAATATATATAAAATCTGATTTTCTTTATTTTCAAAGAAATTTCATATCTTATCAAAAGTTTATACAACTCTATATCTTTTTCCCCAGTAAAATCATATCTCATTGATTAGATTCACTGATAGCTCTCTGCAAGAAATAATTCAATGGTTCAAGGAAGCATATAAGTACATTTTAAGGATTGCTAGGAAGATTGAGTAGAAAGATATGTGAGCAAGGTACTCTGGCAGTTCTGGAGCAACAAAGCACATAATGAACCTGTTCTGGGCCTGAGAAATGGCAGCCATCTGCACCCTCCATCCTGGAACCTAAAAGGCTGGTTTTTCTCTGTTTATTCCACTCTTACTACACTTTCAAAGTAGAAGCACAACTTGCATTGTAACACTGGGTACTGTAAAACACCTATGAGTTAAAGGAGAATTTTCTAAATTAATAATGGCTTTAGCCTAACAAAGTATTGACAGGATTAGTTTATTTTAGTGGGATGTCAGAAAATAGTACTCTGATTTGTTCAAAAAAACCTTCTGGTAAAAGATTCAAAAGTCAGAATAAATAGATTAAATAATAAAATCGTAAGTTGCAAGTGAACTTGTCTTTCTGCTGTCTTTGAGAGACACCAGCATATACATTTTTAAAGTCTGTAATGAATGACACCTGCATTTGACTTACAGCACTTGCAAAGGGTTTATGTCAGGAATCACTACCACTTAAACCCGGGTCATCTGATATTTCAAAAGGAAAAGCCCTTCTCATGGCAGGGATTAAGGCAATATGAGCTGGGAGCCTAAGCTCACAGTCACCCACCAGGGCCAGACCGGTTTGCCCACTCCTGTCAGACAGCATGGCTGTGACGCGCAGCGTATGGCTGAGCTCTCCAATTGCCATTGTAGCTTCACTGGGACAAGACTGCTTAAGTAGCTCGTGTTTGTACATCACCTAGCACTGCAATTTGTGCTGAAAGAACATAGTGAAAATAGTATATTGTAATGGTAATGACTTCCTAACTGAAGTCCTAAGTCAAACATGACAGAAGTAATGAATTTAGTCTGGAGAATGACCAAAAAGACTAATTATTACAGCGAGGATAGATTTGAGAGTGCTGAAGATGAACATGGTTGCTGCTATGTATGCAGATAATGATTTTGAGAACTGCCTATTTCCTCTGTTGATGTCACTGGCTGATTAATATTGGCTCTATCATTCTGAACAATAAATCAAGTGACAATGTTACTCTGCCTTTTTAACATCTCCAGAGCAACTGTTAAGTTTGATATGACTTACAACTGTAGTGTCTGCTTAGTTTAGCAGACATTGCAGCAGAGAGTCCTAGAAGAGTTCAAGTGTATTTATTAATTTGATATAAAATGCGTGAGAGAAGCACACTGCTTTGTTTCCTCCTCTCAAAATTGCAACTGGGCCAGTAACACTTAATACAAAGTTAATTTAGTCAAGATACTTGGGAACCACTTGGCTCTGTTTCTAAATTCCTCCCTTTGTCCTCTGCAAAGCTTTGAAGTGTTACTCTGTGAGGTGGATGTTGTAATGAGCCTATTTCTAAGAGGATCAAAGTAGCAAAGCTGCCCAAAGCAGCATCAAAGATACACAACAGAGAGCCTTTTAATGAGCAAGAGGGACATAACTGTCTTTTCCTCAAAAATAAAACCCAAACCCAGGATTTAGATTAAATATTGAAAATTATTTTATTTTGTCTGGAGCTTGCTAGCAGAAAGCAAAAACCTCAAGAGAAGAGGAGATTTCTCCAGCTGACTCGGCTAAAATTTAATGACTGTCATTTTCTTCATGTTCACCATCACTTAATGTAGTCTAAATACCTGTGGCCTAAGTTAAAGGTGGCAGTGACAGCCAACACAGGTACAGGATAGCAGGATAGCAGCCTTGTGCTAGAGTGGATTCTTTCCCATGGATATGAAAATAGAAAGCAAACATACGGCAGGAAGTTGCGGTGAGCACTGCAGAGTGAGAAGGCAGCTTGGAAGGGGAATGGGGGGGAAGGGTGGGAGAAAGAAAAGGAGTGGGAGGGAGGACTGGACATGTAAATTATGTGCCAGGAAGTGAATTCCTTATAATGTCTCTTGCCAGAAGCTAAATCCTAGCACATGTAAGTAATCTTTTTTCCTTTTTTTTTTTTGCTCTTTACACTGTTCCTCTGAGGGTCAGAGAGGAAGGAGCAGGGACAGGAAGAGGGGAGATGCAGTGTTTACTTACTTACTGTGTGACTAAAGAGCTATATGATCCAGCTTTAACATTAGAAGGCATGTGACCTCGTAAAAGTGGCCAACAGGATAATATCCTACTTCTCATTCGATGCAATTTTTCATCTTTATTTGGCCACAGGGATTTTTCAATATGTTGTAGGGTTGAAATACCAGAAGAAATGTGTTTCTGTTCAGAGGCTGAATGTACTTATTGCATTGCATTCAGTAATGAAATGGAGGCTTATTTTGTTTGACTTTGTGGCTCTCTGTGCAAATATTGCCTCTGCTTATGTTAGTGTTTGTTTAAGGAATTACCTACAGCATCTGTCAAGACTGCAGAAATGTATGACACTGACCTGTGCTCAACTTGGGGAAAAAATGACAAGACTTATGTTTGAGGTTGGGTGTTTTTTCCAGAATGTAGCAGAAAATATCTGGCAAAAAGTCAAAAACCTTGATAGCAAACCAAAGTACACTTCCAGCTTATGAGAAATCAATGAAATGTGATGCAGAGAGCAGAATGAGTAATGAAACTGGACATGAAGTAATTATGTAATGCCCTAACATTTACTGGGCATTAAGCATGAAAGGTAGCACTTCTATTTTTTCCTTCCCAGCCTACATAGTTTAGGATACCACATATCTCAGCATGTGTATTGCCATGGACAACACCAGTATCATTTTTTTTTTAAGATATTTTGTGGGTAAAAGCATTGGACACTTTCAGACGTAAGGAACACAAATGTTTTCTTTTTTTAAAAATTTTAATTGACTGTAACACTACAACGCTTATGAAAGTCTGTACAAGCAAAATTTTATAACTTAAGTTAATAAAGTCAAGTAAGAGGCTGTTTTCAGCAAAGGGTGCTGGGAACCCAGGAGTTTCCAGTGAAAGGAATTAGCTGGGAAGAACAGCTGCCAGTTTCCTTCCTTTACAGGGTACAAAGTACCCAGCTTTTCCTAGAGTGCTGTTAACTCTGAAAATGTAAATACATATCAATGCTGGTTTCCTACTGAAATCAGTAAGTCTTCAGAGCTTTTAAAAATTAACTAATTTCTTGTGTATCCATTTCTAGTCAGGATTTGGTCAACACCAATCTGGGGTAATATTGACCATAGTGGTTTAGCTGACATTTTAATAGCAGATAAAACTTCTATGACCTTCTACACACACATACACCTTCTAAAACACATACATTTTCTAAATTTGCCCACTGTAGAAATCTTGTATGTACATACATGCCCTGTTCATTGCCAGGGCGTTGGATCAGATGACCTTTAAAGGTTCCTTCCAACCCAAATTATTCTATGATTCTGTGTATGTATATGACATGTATTTCATAGTCCATACGTTGTGGGTTCACCACTATTGAATTGTTTCAAAAAATGTTGATGCTACAAGTGAAAGCATAAATTCTTAGCATCCATGTGCTTCTCTTGTGTTCCCATATCTGGCTTCTAGAACTTACACCCCTAAAGAATATAGAATATAAAAAATAACATAGTAAAAGAAAAATATAGTCTTTGTAGTTTCAGGTAGATGGCAGGTAACATATAAACACAAGAACCAAATGGAAAAGGGTATCAAATGAGGTATCAAGCTTTTGATCTTACTTGGCTTGTTGAAGGCTAATCTCCACAAAGAGCATCACTCAAGGCTTTGATTCACCAGAATGTGGTTTCAGAAAAGATGTAGATCCTTCATTATCCTGCTTTCTTTATATGATGTGAAATATATTTGATTTAAAATGATTGTCAAGAACTGACCCATCTCAATGCCCATTCTACATAGTGTCTTTAGAAAAAACAAAATTTATTTTTAAGAATGACTGAATGTTAAACCATTTTTGAGCACCATAATTTCCACTGATTTCTTCTACTTCAGTACCAAATATAACCCACATTACTCCATTCTGGTAATGCTTTAACTCAGGAATAAGAATTTTTGCATAATAATGTTTTATTTCCTACATAGAGAATGCCTAAGATTCTTTTAAGCATTCAGCTTGTATTCTATTGATCTATTTAATTAGTAACACAACTTAATCATATTTAAAATTAAAACAATTTATTTTAATTGGAGAGCAGAGTTCTACTCATTTTTTACAAGCATAATTTCTTAATAGTGTTCATTTAAGCATTTTTTGCTATACCTGTAAGTTTGCTATATCTTGCCATTGGAAATTTTGGGTACAAAATGAAAAGAATGTTTTCCTGAAAACCATGTGATTAGCTAGCGTCAAGTTATGCCGTACTGGTCTCCCAGGAATTTACTGTATTACTTTAGCTAGAAAGTATCTGAGCTATTTACTTCAGTCTTGCTGAATTAATGCTGCTAAAATGAAGAGGACTTGTAGCAATAGGTGCTATATTAAGTGCTCCATAAAATCTTCCATGCAATGTAAAACCAACTTGCAACTGTGTATATCCAAATGTGAATTTTCAGTACTGTTAGTCATAGCTTTCAAAGGTTTCTCTGACAAAATAGAAGCTGCCTCGTCCTTTCTGAGCAGTTGTTTCCTGTGAGTATCATCAATGAGAAACCTTTCTCCAAAAATCCTTTTATGCCAGGCAAGATTCAAGAACAATTCCAGTTCCAAACTGTAGCTATGACCTACCTGGAGGCTGCAAGACTTTCAAGGTACAATGAGTGCTGTCAGTTAACTTCCTCTGAAAAAAAGCAAAACTATAACTACTACAAGTTCCAAGTATATCACATTATGTTTAAACATTACGCATATCTTTCTACAAATATCCCATACATCTTACTGTCACTGCAGTTGTTGGCAGGACATAATTTTTGTAAAGTGACAAGATGCCTAATTATGGTATTTGAATAAATCTGATATAATAATGCCTTCATTGTCAAAACCATATATGAATAACAGCAACTGAAATCAAACATGGTTTGACACTTCTGTGCTACTCAGAATCATGCCCTGAGATGCATGAGTAGAGAAATTCTTGTCTAATGTCCTGTCAAATGATTTTCTAAAACTCTGTATTCAGTGAAAATTGAGATGGATGTAATATCCTTATGTAGGGATAAATATTAGTCTGAATCACATGGCCTCGGGGAGTCTCTGTAGCTGCGGTACCTGAAGCAAACTATCTCTAATGCTTTAGCATCCTCTTTTAAAAACTGTGAAGAACTAGCCCCATGCAATACAATTACTGTAGAGTTGCAATACAGATTCAAAGCAAGGCACACTGGGAATGTTGTGGGGCTGCTGAAATATTTTTTGCATTAACATGTTTTACTTGCTTTGAAGCACCAAGTTTCTAGTTCCTTCTCCACCTATAAGAATAAGGAAGTTTTACTAGGTAGCCCAAAGAGAATATAGGAAGACTAATTTTAGGAACAAAGACATCTGACAAAAAGGAATTGAAATTTGTTTTCATTCTATACTTGAGACTGAGTACTTATGAAAATGACACTGTTAAATAATTTGCTTGACCTTGTGAAAAGCATTTTACTTCACTTATGGGTCAGAGTTCTTGACCACATGACACTGCATAAACAAACAGTTTACTTAGGATATAGCAAGGTGCTGAGTACTTAAACTCTCTTCAACTAAACTTATCAACACTTCATTTTTGGTTAGTCTTATTGTACTTGGCATTCTTGAGAGGTTTAAACTCCTAGCTATACACATTATATTTTAAAACAAATTGTAAATCTGTCTATTTGAATATCACAAATGATGCGAATTGGTTTTAATCTTATGTGGAAATCAAGAGCTATTTGGTCAGATTCCGTGATTCCATAAAACATTTTTAAATGCTTTAAATGGTGTAGTTTAATAAACAATTTCCTTCGCATTGTAAAACATTGATTTAAACATGATAAGAATGCACTCTTTCACATTTCACATTTCCTGTCTAGAGGTATCAGCAGGTTAAGGATTAGATAAACTCATGGTCAACAGGTCATCAAATGGACTAAACAGGGGTACGTGCCTGCCTAGTCCTAAACCAGCTACTACCACAATTCTGGGTGTCAAGGGGCCAAGGGGACTGGACTGCTGGAAGTGCAAAGGCTCATGTGTCCTTCCCTATAGCACTCCTAAGGAATGCTCCTGAGACAGATAGGCCTCTGGTGCCACCCAGCAGAGCATTTATTCCTTTCTTAAGTGAAAATATTGATTGAAACAATGACAATAATAACAAAACTAATAATAAAAGATGGGAAGAAAAAGAAATTACTTACCTCCCTCTTCTTTTGTATAAAATTGTCTTTCTCTTCCTACTGTAAAAATAGCTAGAGAAGGAGAATAGTTATTAAATATGCTTATTACCAACACTATAATGCAGAGTCAGAATTTATTCCAAATGCTGCTTTTTTCTTTTCAAAAAGCAGCAGCATCTTTTAAGATGATTAGCAGTGACAGTGTCTTCACTTGACAATAGGAATTATTCCTAGTGCAGATAAATAAAGAGAAAAAAATGCAACAACAAGTAACACAATAGTTCTTTTGTGACCACCATTAGCTCAAAAAAATACTAGTTTCCTTTCCTTTATTCATTTGCATATGTTTTTATTTGCAGAAGTAAAAACACAATTATATAATTATTTAAATTATTAAAGATATGAAACTTGGACTTCTCAGAGGAAAATTCTCAGAAGGAATCTTGATGAAGTGGTTTTATTCATTTCATTCCACTTTTCTCAGGGGCTGACATGTGCATAAAAGAGGGGCATGATCCCTTGCACATGTTCTCCATGAGGGCTGCATGTAGCACAATCATTAACTTAGAACAAGCTTTGCTGACTCTTAAAGGCACTGCTGAATCCAAGCCAATGGACTTCAGACTGGCATTTCTCCATCTCCTTTGATCAGGGAATGGTGTGAAAGGACCATCCTGTTTCACTACACCAAGTATTACAGTATTTCAGTTGGCCTGTATGATCTGTCCCAATACCTCTGTTGCCATTTGCAATAGTCAATAAACAAACCTAAGCAGCACAATCTGGAAAATGGAAACACCAATATTTATGTAAGAGATTTTTCTGTAACAAAAGCTGTAATTTAATTTTTTTTTAATTAATAACAAATTTGTCTGTTTTAAACATAATCTTATGTCAAATCCAAGCCAAGCAGTTGATTTTTTAGTAAAGTAGTACTTTGTTTAGAGTCACTTTCAGGAATCACTTGAGCTTCCCACTCTGTCTCATGTGAAGTGGACTGGAGTATTCCTCTTTGAGCTAGCTTTCCTTGTCTAATATATCTCCCAAATATTTTAGTATCTTCCCTCCAGTTAAACCTCACACGTGAACTACAGAATTAAATATGGTATTTAAATACATAATTAAAATTGTACCCAACTGGATAAATGGAGTAACGAGAGAGCCCAGCTTACTGGAAGTGATACATATTTTATAAGAACAAAAGAATAATCATACTGGGGCAGATGAAATGTTAATTTCATACACATTTGGGCTTTTACAGGGGTCAGAAGAAGAGGTAAGAAGCTACAAGAAAATTAGACATCAATTGCTTCTTCTGACATGTTGACCCAGTTCCCCAAAATGCACCATTTCTAGGACTTCCTGAGCTACAGATTGCATCTAAAGTATTGTAATATCAACTTTATGCAATTTCAATCTGTTTAAACCCATCTATACTTTTGGCCTTCAGAATTTACTGTAACAATGAAAGCTTCAATTTAATTATGCATAGTGAGACAAATGGCCTTCCTTGGTTCATTTCAGAACTTTTATTTTTAAATTGGTATTGGGTGTCTTCCAGTCATTTAATTGAGAAATAGTGAATGATGGTTCCCTAGCTACTGTGCCAAGCATGATTTTAAAAACTTGTACCACATCCCTCTCTTTGCCTCTTTTGTCCATGCACCCTACCTTCCTGTGGAAATAGTCTCTATCTTTGATCTTCCCATTCACATGTCCCTTGAATTATAATTCCCGTAACTCTCTTTAAGCAGTTCAGGGGACACAAAATGACCCTAAATGAATTTAGAACAAAACATTTCAAAATTTCTGAGTAATATTGTAGATTGTCTTCCTGTCCATTTTGCATAATTTAGCTCAGTCACACAGATATATGAAAATAATCACACACATTTAATAATTCTTCTGGGAATAAGAACTGCAATTCCAATCAGTTTTATCAGAATTTTTGCTGAATTTTGAGAATTGTATCCTTATATATATTTTCATGATCTATACTGACATCAAGATCAGAGTCCAATTTGCTACAAAATTTAAGTAATCTCAATAAGAAATTCTTTTTATTAAGACACATACATATAATTTTTGTTTTTCAAGTTGAAATGTTTTGTCACCAAATCTGGAAGTCAAAATGACTGCAGGCAGGTGTGAATCAGACTTCCTTTTGAAGCTGAATGAAGTATAAGGCAGGAAATACACCACAACGTAAATTTGAATTGGTTAACTTTTTTTTTAATAGAGTAAGTCACCTTGATAAAACAAGGCAATGACCAGTAAGTCTGAACAAGCCCAATTGATTGTAATGCATTTGCACTCGTTGAACAGAGAGAATTCATCATCTGATGTTTTCCTTTAAACAGTTCTTCTCCAAACATCGTGGTGGAGACATATTTTTTGGAAACTTCTAACATTGACAGACTAAGGGTTGACAGTTATGTACACATGGTAGGACAGAGAGATTTTGCTCTCAGAAAAATGTAAAATCTAAGCTGGACTGAGGCGGCTGAGGTCCTGTGCTGAGGCACTGGGGCTATAAGTCTTTCTCAGCTTTTCTCAGCTAGCATTACCAAGATAACAAAAATGTGTATGCTTATTTTCAAGCTCTGTGCCTGGAGAACAAGCACAACATGGCTGTCATCCCAACAGCCTGTTTGCCTGCTCTGGAGATGGTTTTCTATTCCAAGGCATCCCCCCTCTCTCCCACCAGTCATAGTCACTTGCCCCCTTCACTCTGAAAATAAATCAATCTTATCTGCCTCCGTTCAATTGCTTTCTTCTCTCCGCCTCAGCTCCTCGGTCCCACTCTCCTTTTGAAAGCCCCTTTCCACTGCACCATATGGCAGCTGGGAGAAGGGCAGAGCCATGATCTATCTTGGAACAAAAGAGGCTGTGGTGTCAAAAAGCCTCATGAATGCATGAGACACACTCATGTATAGAGAAATGCCTCCAGCTCTGTCAGGAAGGACTAAAAAGAAGGCTGATAGGCCTGACATCGCTTTTGGGTTGAGAAAGGCACCAGCTCTCTCTGCAGATCATCCCTTCCTCCCTCCTCCTCTTTGGTTTAATGCCAAAATCCTATTAGATCTAACAGTGACTTGAGATACAAAGTCAGAGTGTGCAGCAGAACAAGAAATGAAATCAGGCCACTTTATTTACTCCCTATCACTACTTTTGAGGTAGAATCATACTACTGAAAGAAAAAAATAACCACAACAAACCAGACTTTAATAGTGTGCCGAAGAATAAATAAGCACATCCTAGCCGCACCAAAAAAGGGATTGAGCACACTCCTGTACATTGTCTATGGTGGCAGATTTACAGCAGAACTGCAAATTGAATGCCAGCAGGGTGACCCTGAAATACTGTTTAAAGCACACTGTTGGGTTTATTTTGCTTTCTCAAGCTGCTGCTGATAAAAAAAAGGAGTCTGGGGTCAGAAAATTAACTAGACCTACGATTATGTATGCACTTTGAGCTGTTACAGAGGAACTACACTTAATTTTTGACTATGAAAGAAATGCAAGCTGACACTTACAAAGTGTGCAATCTTTTACCCTCCTCTTCCTTCTTTTTCATTTTCTGTCTTGGCGATGTTTGGTACGTTTCATTCCACAGAAATGCCTACAAAATGCATTCATGACCTTCATACACACAGTTGGCACAGTAATAAATTTTACACATCTGAAATACATTGATTACAAACTTTTGTCATGACAAGTGAGAAGGAAAACCCACCATTCTTGTGCAGCAGAATGCAACAGCATGCATTTAATGAATAGCAAGTTACTGAACTCAAATATTTATTTAATGTTTACAAGTTTCATTTATTTCATTAATAGCTTCAGTTTCTGAATGTAACTGGGGAGAACTGTGCTGTTTTATCTCCATAAAACGAAGCACTAATTAAACCCTTAAACTAGAATTCAGTTGCTGTTTCTGCCTCTTCCCTACAGAGGCCTCAGAAATCACAAAATTCTTTGTCCTTGGGGTCACTTAAAGCAAGCAGAGCAAGCTTCCAAATGCTGGTATAGGTGACTTTTAGAAATATTCCACAATAACAGCCCCCAATGAAATAAATCCATGAACATGTGTATAGTAACTCAGCAGCAGCATGGATGTTTCAAGATGAGCTTCTATCAACATTGTTGAATTGTGTCTCTATAAACAGTTTAGAAGTCTAGAAGATTTTACTTTAACATATGTAATTGCATAAAGTATGTTTATAGTATCTCCTGAGTCTTCCGTATTGGAATTCGCTTAATGTAAAGCTATTGAACAGCATTATATATATGTATATATTAAAGATACTGTTTATACGTTCATCACGTCACAGACAACTTTCAAAAATAAACTACAATGAATTATGAAATGTAGAACTCCCACTGGAAAAAACTTTGACTGTGTCTTTTTAAAATTAATTCTGCCATATGTTGGGAAAAAAACTCTTGCAAACTGCTCAGGAATGCCTCTGGAATGACTCTGGGGAGGTGAACGAGCATTCATGATATTTGATAGACTTAAAACTCCCGTGCAGTCGGGGTTTCTTGAATTGTAGCAGGCAGAGTTTAAGCTCTCATCTTACAAGCGGGAATTGTGCCAGGTCTCTGCTGGGGGAGAGGGAGGGAGGGAGGAAGACCGGGAAGGCAGAGAACAATGCTGCCATTCAGGCTCCCCATTCAGCCCAGCCACATCTGTTTACATGGCCTGCGCCCACCTCTGAAAAGGGTGGTCCTCTCACCTCCATTTCATCTCACATGGCCCTGAACGGCGAGCGATCTGAAAGCTTTTCTGCTGGAAATCTGCAGTTTCAAATTTATTTTATGAGACCACAGCTGAAAGACAGACTAACAATAACATGTGCACATTTCTAGAGTCTGGTTTGGATTTTATTGTAATCTGAGAACAACTGTAATATTGTCCCGAACTCCCCAGTTTCAAAATAAGTCTAGCACAGAGGATATTGACACTGAACTTGGGGGGCTGAATTTTATACTCGGTCTTCCAATTACTTAGATTTTTTAAGAGTTTTTCCTCTAATATCATGTTGTGCCTTGAATATTTTTTAAACAATACTGACTACACTCAGAGAAGGACTAGAAAGTATATTTTACCAAAAAGCATTTTCATCTTGCATTTTGTCATTCATATTTAGAGTCCGTATCTTTACATTCTGCACTTCAATAAAAAGTTCATGCAGAAATACTGTGACTACAGTAAATTTGAGTCTATTTAGACACCAGTTCTGCAACTTTCAGACTGAACATCACTTTATACAGCAGATACTTCATAGAAACAAACGTAGTTAAGGATAAAATGACCAACAGACCAACTCCAGATTTTTATTTGAATCAAAACTTCAGCTGATGTAAAATGATGTATGTCCTTCAGAGTCAGAAGAAGCCTGTGGTAGCCAGGGAAAGCAGGACATGCTAAAAGCCCCTGAAGCCTATGGTGGACCACTCTGAGTGTATCAGTGTGTGATCAAGTTTTATGAGGCAATATATAAACTTAAAGCAAACTTTGTGCATTCAATGTCAGCATGATTTGTCTCTGCTGATTAACTTATGAACTTATAGAAGTTTTGCCCAAATAAGAAATGCAGGCTCATATGCCTGCCAAAAACATCACAGTAATTGTACCGTAAAACTGCTAAGTCTGCAAGTGTACTGTAATTCATGCTGTCAGTGGTATGATGGTATCACAGTACACTGAATATATAATACAGAAAAAGTCCAGTAAGTTCCAAGGGAGATTACAAAGAGACGGTCTTAAAGAAAAAAGCAAGATAGTCTACTACTTATGAAGTATTAAATGGCAGAAAATGAAATAGAGACAAAATATGAAAAACCTGAAAAAGAGTCTCAGAAGAAGATTACTGAGATGTGAGCTCTTATTCTCAGGTGAATTGCTGTGAACTTGTTTAGTGCTTGGTGATTTGCTGTGCAGACCTTGTACATTCAGTTCAGTCTGGCATTCCAGCTTACAGAAGCCAAACTGTATTCAAGATTAGCTTATACTATGCTATTTACTTTCCTGATGCTTTTCTTCTAGGTTCATCAGTTATCATGATAATGGCATGACCTTATAAGTAAAGAGAATCTGAGTGAAAATTTGCTTATTCAGTACTAAACTTGCTCAGTAATGGCTGTCACATTGTTTTGAACTTCTCTTCCATTAAGACATTTAATCTAATGATTTCTTTATGCACAAAGCAATTATTTATTGAAAGGTCCTAGCAGAACCAGGAACTGTTCAAGTGGAGCACTGTTGTCTTCTCTGGTTTTGTTTAATATAAATGGGACAGCCTAAATATAAATGAACAAAGGACAGAGAAATCCTCTTCCTTGTTCATGTTCCTATATAGTACAAGAAAAGAGAAGGACCTTGACTCTAGAGAATGTGTGCTGTGGTTAAGTAAGAAGGACCTGCCAAAGGGTCCCAGGGTTTCGGAGATTTACCAGTCTGTGCCCATCTCAAACTAATGTTTGTTTGACTCATAATCTACAATCACACCACCTACATCATTGGAGGAAGGGAAGGAGGGCAATGAATAGCACTAAGACGTAAATTTAACTGTATTAGTTTGTTACTTTATACAGCCAACATAGATCTAACTTTGTCACATGTACTGTTGTAACCAAACATAACAGCACAACTGGTAAACAGGGTACTGTTATCTCAGATGTACCATTCAGGAGAAAGGCAGTCTGTACTAGAGAAAAAAAAAAAGACATACTGAGTGAAATCACAGGCAATATGAATCTAATTTGAATATAGGCACTCCCCAGGAGCATTGCAGCCTTACCACAACAGCATCCTTGAGAGTAACCTGCCCTCTATTCAAGTCCAAAAAAGCCTTGCCAGTGACATCAGTGGGGCCAATACATCATCTTGAAAGGTCAAGATTTACAAAATAAACTTTGATATAACACCAAAAACTTGCCTGAACATTAAATATTTTAGTATCTGAAGCATAAATCGTGCACTGTACTGCAGTTGCATGCAAAAATAGGCATCAGAAGGGAAGTAACCGAGGTAAAGGAGAAAAATAGAGTTTTATCAAAGCTGCAGCACAAAATCAGGTCATTAAACTCAACTAGCTTTTTTTCTTTCTTCTTCTGCATTAATCTTACAGAGGCTAAAATACTACTTCTGTTGAAGAAAAGAGAGTAATTTAGGTCTGTAGTGAAAAGTTATCAGAGTATGACCAGCTGAAAATTCAAGTTAGACATAGCCTAGAAAATAAACTGAAATATTTCAAAGGGAAGATTTCAATTTAACCTCAATGAAAACATTTCTTTTCATTGACAAAGAAATACTCACACATCCCCAGCATATAATACTTCTCACAGAGGTAACACTACTAGGCAGTGACCACTTTTACCATGCTGCCTGTTGTAGATAAAGACCATTTAAACTGTGTCTGTCTGGATGCTTATGTTACTCACTTGAACATTTGAACCTGTTGCTTGAAGGGGAGGGGATAGAGGAAGGTGAAAAGACTATACCGCATTGCTAATCCCTTGAGCCATCTGGTGACTTGAGGCCAGGCTTTAGATTATGCATATATTGAAAACCTATTCCTTTCATTCATTTCTTCCCTGTGCCAATTTGTCATTGGCTTTTTTACTGTCAAAGGATTCCTTGAAGTTAATCACAGTGAGAATCAATGTCTTTTCATGCCACAGTAAATATTCACTCTGGAAAGTGATTATTTTTTACTCATTTCTTCCCCTCCCCTCTACTACTTGCAGTGATTTGTAAAAATTGCTGATACATTTTCACCAAGCTGAGGTGAAAACAAGGGAAACTTTGTCTTTAGCAAAGATGAAAATAACTAATTTCTTTAGCATTTCTGTCTAATCTGGATGAGTTTTACCAGATGACGTACACTGAAATGCCCATGGTATGCAGGGCTTAAGAGAACTGTTCTTAGACACCACCTTATAATTCAGCTATCAGAGGCAGCATTTACGTGTTTAATTATCTAGGAACCGATCTGCATCTACAATTGTACATCACAAGCCTCTCAAACCAGCTAAATTTTCATCCATACCAATACAGCACATTGCACATTAAGCCTGTCAAAAAGACTGATGATTTTCTACAGCATGCATGAATTTTTCATCTATTGACACACGTGGTTCTATATGAAGCCAAATCAATAGTGACTGTCATGAAGCAGCAGTGAAACTTCACAGCTGTTTGACTTCAATAACTTTCCTACAAACTCAACAAAATGACACCTCACAACTCTGAAGTTAACTTTCAATGCCTTTTGAGCTATTTCTAGGTTTGTGCATAAGCTAATTTTTTATATTGTGTTCCCTAAAGTAGCTGCAAAGCAAATCTGTCATAAATGTGCTGGTGCTGTGCACTCTTAAGTGAAATCATGTTCTGCTGCCTGTTCTTCCCATATATTAATTAATTCTTCACAGTCCATTTCTGGCTATATGGCAGATCTGATTTGTGAACCTTTCTTTTTCAGATAACCTTTAAAAAAAAAAACCATCCTTTTCACTGCTAGATCTGTTTTGGAATAGCAAAATTAAAAGAGAAAATCATAAATCAGAGCAAAGGTAGGAAAAAGCATAACAAAATATCTGAGAAAGGCTCTGAAACACCTCTGGAACTTGGGAGCCTGAGTAGATTTTAAGGGTAATCCAAGAAATAAATAGGTTTTTGGGAAGGATACTTGAGTTTTTAAGCATTTGTTCAGGAGTACTTCCAGCAGGAAGGTAAACCCCACACAAACACTCACTCATTCCCTGGTGGTGGGATGGGGGAGAGGAATGGGAATGGCACAAGGGGAGATACTCCTGGGTTGAAGTAAAAACAGTTTGGCAGGGAAAACAAAAGTTATACATGAAATCAAAGCAAAATAAGGAACTAATTTAGTACTTTCCATCAGCAGGGAGGTGTTCAGCCAAGTTCATTACCCATAAAGATTACTTGGGAAGAGAGACTCCACAACTCCAAACATTCTCCCCTTCCTTCTTTTTCACAGCTTTTACTGCTGAGCATGATGTCACATGGCATGGAATATCCCTTTGATCGGTTGCGCTGCACAGTGCTGACTCTTCATCACATGGATGTAACACAGAGACCCAAGTCTAAAGTTCTTGTTCCATCTTTCAGACCTGAGACTATTAGTGCGTCAAATTTCATTTTACAAGAATGAAATGTTCACCATTCTGGCGTGAAAAGGAAAACAAAGGATCAGTGATATGATTAAAAACCAAAAGTAACAAAATAAAATATACATACCATTACTGACTGTGAACATTCCACTGACCAGCCAACAACAGCACATTGTAACATGGTAGTTGAAAATAACAGCCTGAAATAAACACACTTTGTGCTTGATGCTACTTATTAATTAAAAGCCCTGCAAACTGGAAATTATTATTAAGCAGTTGGTATAGCAATACCTCCAAGGGGTACTAAATGCTGTGGCAGAGGTTGTAGAAGCATACAGTTAGACACAGATAAGATCAACATAGCCTTTGGGATCTGAGGTACTAATTAGACTCAATAATCATGAATTATAAATTAGTATTCAATATTATTTTGTCTGGCCTTCATCAAAGCAAGGCCCACTCAAACAGTAGCCTCTTGCAAATTCATCTGTAGTATTTATTAAGATTTGTTCCAGTTTCTACTCTAAGCAGTACAAAACCAAATTCCCACTGAACTAGAGTGAAACACAAAGTCCAAGCAAAAGGCAGGATGGTCACTATAAGAAATAATGAATTAATTTTATTTCTGCTGACTTATCTGCAGTAGCTATTGCCTTTATATCATAAACCACAGAATCCTGTGACTATCTCTATTGTCAAATATAAAAGTGAAACAAATTCTTGAAAAAGGTAGCAGAGGATAAGAAATGTATTTCTACCATCAGTATCTCCAGAATCCAAGACTAAAATAGTATTGACCAATTTAAAAACTAAAATTATTGGATAACAAAAAGTATGAGAAAGAAAAAAAATGCTCACTTTATAAGCCATAAATGAGCCACTAATTGACAGGAGCTGAAAAAATCCTTCTCTTGTTAGCTAGTTATTTGGCTGTGGATTCTGCTGTTCTGTCCTCTGAAGCATCTGGTATTGGCCATTACCAGAGATCAAATAGAGGACCAGATGGTCTCTTGGTTTCACTCATTACAATGGTATGACCGCTGAAATGTAAAAGCTCTTCAGAGAACCAGAAGGAGAGCGTTTACCTCTGAATGCCTGATCTCTTAAGGAAAAAAAGATAAAGAAAAGAAAAAAGGCGGGGGGGGGGAAATAAAAAAGAATAAAAAGACTCATCATAACTCTGTGAATCCAAGAGAATAGCAACCCAATTTACCTCAAGGACATATGGGTGCAGAAGAAGTCAAATTACTTGTGAACTTTCCTGTGAAGGATCTGACCTTAGCACATCTTTGAGGCTTTGGGTTTATATTATCATAAAATACTATACTGAGAATGATTTGGGAAGCTGAAGCAGGAACCAGTGGTGTCCTGACAGGACAATATTGTACCAACCCCTCAGTACAGTGCTGTATTCCTGTCTCCCAAGTCAAGCTGCCTGTAATTTAAAAGCAGTATACATTATCCCATGGGTTTGCTTCATATCAAAGGGCTGAAGGACTAGTAGGGGTTAGATGGCTGAAAATGTCATTCCCAAGAGCGGAAAAAATTGGCATCTCAGAGAAGGGTGATGTGGGGAGCCTCAGAAGTGCTGAATATGTGTATTGTTTCCTTTTTGTTGGCTTCCAGAGTCTTTCTGGTGTTCTAGGTATGTGGGCTCATAATTTAAATTTTCCTTTGTAAAAGTGTAGTCACTATAAAAAATATGGACTTGACAGAAGTAAAGGAGTTGGAATAAAGTAAAATAACTTCATATTTGGGCTTGCTTTGTGGTAATGAGGCTCCAGAACATTTCTTCCTCTTTTCTAATGTCTCTGTAATGATGGTTCTCAAGGAGCCTGGTCCTGAAAGTGTCACTCACCTTAGCAATGGGGGATAATGACCACTCTGACTTCTGCATGTAGGAGTTTGGGCAGAGCTTTTTTGGTTTTCATCCCTTTTTAACATCTAAATAAGAATTATTTATGTCTTAGTTACTGTTTTGTAAATACAAATACCAAGTGTCTGAAATGTTTGAATATGGAAACAAGTTGAGGTCCATTTCAAGTTATAATGGAGTCAGAGAATGTGTATCTGGAAAGATACTTATGGAAGAAAAACAAATGAAGGCTATTCTTCCTTGGATAGATGAACAGGATGTGTGTTTTCCTTATCATCATGGTGATTTATACACGGTTGCTTCTCTCCCATGACATAAACTTCCAATATGCCAAACCTGCAGAACTCACTTGCCTCTTAAACATATTCTCCAGAGACAGAACGTGTTGCCACCCTTGTCTTCTCTTATTCTCCACCTTCCTACTTTCCTTTCTGATCCTAAACCCTCTGAGACCATTTTGTTGAAAAACAAAGCCCCAAAACAACTGCATTGACTTAAGATATAACTGGCATTGGGAGATCCAGCTACTTGTGTGTCTCAAGTGTTTTAGGAAGTGGTACATACTAAAAATGGTATTGAAAAATACTGATTCTCAGTATAAGAAAGCAAATTATAAAATCACACCCTGTCAACATATAAGCAAGGGAAATATGCTATTGCATATGGCATTAATGCTCTTGCTCAACAAAATCAATACTATATGGAAAATACAAAGTCTTCAGCACCTGTTTGCCTTTTGTTTTTAAAAAATTCCTGTGCAAGAGAAACTTTTCTGAGCTTTCTAAGGCTATTGTTTAGAAGGGGAGGCAATGAGGACAGAGTTGTGAGCCTTACCAAACCTCTGGGAAAGAGGGAGTGATCCTGTTGCAGTGCTGGGGACAACTGATGCATCCCATTTTCTTCAGTCAACAAGGGATGTAAATATTCTTACGAGAACACTGGAGATTCATACTCAAATCCTATTGCTCCATAATATGAATTTAAGTGCCTAGTTTTCTACGTGACCTAAGAAAAGCCTTAATAGAAAGCACAGCAATGTGGATTTGTTAAGTTTTCTATTGCTTCTCCTTCCCTTGTTTGTTCATTTACTAGATGGATCACATTTCCATTGTGTGATTTTCAGATACAATCAGATACAACAAGGACTGGCTTGTAGAGGAAAGTGATGGGGACGGTCTTAAAAATAGCTAGTACCTGGATGATAATGTTATTAAACTACTTTGTACCATATTCCTTCTCACCATGTCATGTTTATTTTTCAGATGAAATGAAGAGGAACTGAGTTTAAGAAAAGGTCACATAGGAAATAACTTTTAGAAAAATGCCTACTAAATTATTTATTCACTACCATGGGTTCTCCAATATACTAAGGATTGTATAATAACTTGCATATTGGTGGGAGGGTAGAAGGCTATTTTGGAAACCTCTGGCCAGATATGGGTTTTCAAATACATAAAAAATAAATACCAAGAACTGTAAGCACGGCATGACAAGAAATTCAGAAATATATCTTTTAGATGGAAAATTGAAACAGGAAAAAGAAAGAAAAGGGAAAATACTTTCTGCTGAAAGATCTGAAAAAGATCTGCTTTTTCCAGGTAGCATTAAAAAGGAGACAAGATTCTGCTTTGCTTCATCATAGTTTTCCTTTTGGGGCTGAGTGCCAATTTACTAGCAAGTAGCATGTGGTCTGAGTGACAATCTATTTAGTCTATTTCAGTGATCCTGGCTTTTGCATTATATAAATAATGGGGAAACTGCACGAATTCCTGCATTTCACATCCCACATCAGCTCCCAAGGCTCCTTCCTCAGTAACTTGGAAAGCCTAACAGAAAACAGATGAGGATACTCAGTTACTCAAAAATAGTATTTTAAGGAAGAAAATGAGCTGTGGAGGTAACTCCTTCACCTCGTCAAATTAAGGAAGTTTACTTTCCCACCCACATAATAACAAAAGGAACTATCTATCCCAAAGTTATCTTTTTGCTCTACCGCAAAGCCATAGCATTAAAATATCATCTGAGAAATAATATTCCCAACATGGGAGTTCAAAGACCAAAATATGTATACAGTCTTAACAACATTTGTTTATTTTCACTGAGAAAATTAATTTCTTTATATGTGCCACATTCTTGCCAGTATTTTTTACTGGTGAAGTCATAATTACTTCATTAGTGACGATAAAAACATGCTGGTTATTCCCCCATATCCTTTGTGTATTCCTACCAACCTGTGCTGTGTGAAGCTTCAACTGGATACAGCTCTTACGTTTGTGCAGGTAAAAAAAGTCATGTCACAAGTTGTCTCACAAAGCACCCACAGAGAATATTTTCACTGCCAAATGTATGTGTTAGTGCTCACTGGATTAAATAACCAAATAAATAAATAAGAAATACCTACCCCTAACTGATCCCTCTGACATTTGGAGGCATTTCATGGTTATTTCATTCTTCCCTCTTTTCTCTCTGTTTTTGTCCATTGTGTTAGGGTTCTGGGAGAGAGAAAATACTTGAATTCCTTAGTGAGGCTTTTCTGGTATCCATTTCCTTAGAAATGGGTCAAACGTGTTATTAGAAGGGATCTCTCCTATTTGAGTTCTCACAGGAAGATTCAGAAATAAGAAGGAAAAATTCTATTACCTCCCCTAATTCAGGGGGTACAACAATCAGAAATTTATAAAGTACATGCAATTTCCATTAAAACTTTCTAAGGGGGCACCTTTGAAAGTGGCAGCATTTGTTATGCACTTTTTCAGAAATAGGAGATTTATAAGAAATTTCATAAGAAATAAATATTCCTAACTACCTAATTTTAAAACAATTTTCAAATAGAACTCATACATTAGAAGCAATACATTGATATTGTTGCGTTCCCTGCCTAAAATAGTGTTTCATCATTCATCCATCCACAGGGATTCTTCCAGATTTGGACAAAAGCTAGCAGGCTGAGCTCATAAAGTTACTATTACTCTGACATCACTTAGGAACTGAAGGCCCCTTTTCAAATGGGATGTGTGACATGCCTGGACTACAGCATAAACTCGGATAATTGACAGTGGGGCCCAAGCATCTGGGTTAGCTTAGCAGCAGATGTTCACAGACACTTTCTAAATGCATTCTCATGCTTCTGTGTTCTGCTGTTGCACTCCAGAGGGTATGTCACTAAATTTCTGAGAACATCTCCTGCATGTTGTAAAGCTCAGCTGCTCTCTGGTTAGTCCCCAAGCTTTCCTTGTGGGGACATGGCAGGGAATGGAGGATTTGAAGGAAGTGACCAGGAGATTATTAACATTCCTCAGTACTACAATGGGAGAAAGCACAAATAGGAGCAGAATCAAGGCAAGCTAGTCAGACCTGACAAAATTATTATTTGTTGTTGATATGTACCTTGGTGTATTAGTGGGAATGTGGGAAGCAAGACCAAAAAAAAAGAGGAGTCTGGTAATACTGCAGTGAGTGTGTACCCCTTTGGATTTCTATCTTTTTGAAAGTCAAAGCACTTTGGCTGCCTAATCCTCTGAGACAATATCACCAATTAGACTAAATCTCTGAAACTTAGAGGGGCTGGAAGCACTTTTTACTTGTTTGAGAAAATACAGGTGATAGGGCATCAGAATGCTAAAGATAAGGTGCAAGAACTAATCACCTCGAGAGTATTGCCTCAAATCAGAAGTGGAAACAGATGTGTATTTCATTCTTACCCATCTCTTTTACTATATCTATCTCATTGTAGTAATTTTGTAGTATCTCACTCCTGACAATCTAAAAATAAAACAAGGACAGTGAACTGAATCTACTCATGCTATAAAATTTCACATCTGCTGACAGCTTGTTTCCTCCTCAGTCTCTGTGCTATCACTATTCAGGGGATCATCAAGACAGAGATGCTCATACAGAAAAATGCAACTTCTGTAATGTGTCAGTCACAAAACTATCTCAAAGGAAAACCACAATTAAAAAACTAGAAATCCTTTAAAGATAGTGACATTAAACACAGATGACATTCAAAAGAATACAGGACAGATCTACTATGAGTATTGATATGGAAAAAGTACCATAGCTTATGGATGATGCTGCAAAAGCTGTGGTTTATAAGAACAGCTGGGTTTCCCTTGAAAACAACAATCACTCTCAGATATATAAGCATGCCAGCTTAAAAATAAATGCAGTCACCACAGATACTGAAAGCATATAACTAAACATGAAGAACCTGTCTGTGCTTAAGGTTGTGGGCAGCACACATAAGACATCATGCACTACCCAAAGCAACCAATTAAAAAAAAAAAAAAGGAAGCTCAAAAAGGATGGAATTTTGAGTCATCATTAACTTATTCAAATGTATTTAGTTATATCTTGACATACAGGTCCTCTACGCGACAGGACAGATACATTTTGACAGCACAGTGTTTAGAGGAAAAATAAAATATACAGTCACATAGACTGCACATTTCTGTATGCACAAGTAAGGACAAGGAGAACCCCCTTGGGTGACTGTATAATGGAACTTTGCAAGTCCGTAGCTGGATTCATTACTTTGCACAGTATTCAGCAAAAAAAAAAGAAAAAATAGCCTCTGTCAGCACTGAAGACAGTGATTTCATAAAAAAAACTTACTTCACAACAATGTGTTTGTTGTGTGGCTTTTGAGCTTCCTAAGTCTGCTGTGTCTGGAATAATGGCTCTGCAGCTGAACATGGCATCAAGAAAAGCCAGACCTATGTACTGGGACTGTTTTGGGTGTGCTTATGAGAGAAATCTGGATATAGACTAGTTGTGACAACCCTTAATCATGAGGGGAAACTATTATCCTCAGCAACTAAGCAACTTTATTTCCCCAAGCTAGAAAAATATGCTACAGAAAATGTCCAGGTTCCCTACAAATCAATGCTGGACTTAGTACTGAGAGAAATTTTTGAAAATTTTGTGTTTCAACCCTTTAGACAAGATCCCACATTCATGTGATTACACATGAAATGAAAAAGAAAAGAATTTTCTTGTGAATTAAACACTACTAAAAGATAGGGAACAGGTTAAATGTTCATCTTTTGCAAGTGATGAAAAAATTTTTCTGTCACAAATCCCACATGGACCTGTTCTGAGACCCACAGTGTTCAACAGAATCATAAACTGTTAGAAAATTCAAATAATGACAAGAAGAAGCTTGAAGATAGTACAAAACTACTCAAGGTAGTCAATTCAAAAGTGAGCTGTAAAAGAGACTCGATTTTAAGCAGCTACTTAAAGACAGACACCAAAATAAAGACAGACACCAAAACTGTGCCATCCAAAACACATAAGAGCTTATAAACTTATCAACCACACAGTCTGCCTGGTGAGTTAATGCCTGGACAGGTGTGCCAGAGAAGGGAAAACCATCTCCCTGAAGTCTTTATAGCTTCTGAAAGCACCCAATACCATTGATAGTAGTGGAAGACTGGTACAAAATGGATCAAGAAAAAAAATTATAAAATGAGAGTCATGCAGTGGGTGCTTTACGGAAAGTGGCAAGTTTCCTTAGATTATTGTTTTCAGCCTTCTGTAATATGCATTTACTGTGGGGTCTGGCTCTAGAAGGGACTGTCAAAATCAAGGTCCTTATCTCTTTCAAATGGACACAACATCATTTGGCAGTTTTCTTACTGTCATACTTGGTCCTTCACCAAGGTTTGAGTCATCTTCTGTTGTGATACTCAGCTGTCATCACTCCACTTAAATGTGCCTGCCTGTGAATGCTGCTGCTCCAGGTGATATGCTACACTGGGGCAGCACTCTGAGATTCTGCAGAGTATCCAGTGTGACATAAGAAAACATGTAATAAATGCATTTAAAATGAACCTACTTGTGGTAAAGATGATGATCGCAGATTCTGCTACTCAGCCCACTCTATTCAGGCATGCAGGAAGTACTAACTGTTTAAAATTTTTCTGTATTGCTATGGCAACCCTTATTCTCCAGCAGCCTCTTTAAACAGCACACAGAAAGGCATTCATTTTCCAGACAGGCTGCACACCACTCCTGAGAGCTCTGTCCCCCTAAAGAAATGCCCACCAAACTCCTATTGCATTTAATTTGACTCATGAGCACATACCAGTTTATTCTGCAAAATTCATTTAGCTCATTACCTGGCCTATTGTGCAAGTCCAAATCTCACAGACATGTACACTCAAATCACTTGGGTTTAGTGCAGTTACAGACTGAGAAATAACTCTGTTAAGCACTATGTGGCTTTATATAGGTGACAGAATGGCTCCCACATCTGATTTTACTCAACATCACTGAAAATCATTCCCTCTGTATCACAAACCTGCAGCACAGGGCAGGGAGAAGAAGGGAAAGAAGAAACATCATATGTGTGCTGCTTTCAGCAGCCATGTGAGGAGTATTGCAAGAGGGAAGTGGAGAGAGTGCATCACTATGGCCCTTGTCTTGCAAAATTCATAGACAGCAGAACAATCTATAACCTTGAAATATCTGGATATTTGCTAGTTGTGAACCCCTGTGCAGAAATAAGGTACTTTAGAGTCCCCCAAATCAACCAATGTCTAAATATAATAAACTGCAATGTGACTCTCTGTAAGTTAGCAGATGGTTTTCACAACTACCATCTCTGCACCTCATCTGGGATCTGCAACAAGTTGAGCTCTTGATGACATAACAAAAACTGGAATGTTTCTGCAAACCAAAAGTTGCCTTTTAAACCTGTGATAATGCATTTGATATTATGTAATAAATAGACAAAGCTCCAGTCTACATATCAGGGGTTTCTTTTCCTAGAAAGCATCATTCCTCATCATTTCAGATACAGGGAAAAGAGCTTGTGAAGATTTTTCTCCTGAGGAGTTCCTATATAAATGAGGAAAAAACTTAACAAAATAATGAATCCATTCTCTCTTGTAAAGGAGAAAGAAGAAATGTTATTTGTTAGTTACAAAGGATGAAACTATTCCCTTATCATAGCTTACCATATCCTTTTTTTTAGGAATCTCATATATGTAATGAATGACACGGCTGGTGCTCTCAGTGCCCTGTCTGAATTCTCTTCGCCACACTGAGAAGGCCCCTGAGTACTTGCCTGTTTATAATCATAACCTGAAACAAATATTATTGTCAGTTCTTCCTCCTGCAACTCAAAGGGGAATGGCACATTGAGCCCATCACAGGGCTAGCTGTTAAAGCTTCCTCTCTCAGCTGGAAACACTTCAGTCAGTGTTTGAACTCAGTTTAAGCTTGGAACAAGAAAGTAGAAGCTTAAAAGAACTGCAAAAAGGTGTTGTCTCTCTATGACATTGGGAAACTGTCATCAGCAAGTGCAGATAGATGTGAGAACATTTTCATCAGATCATTCCCAGATACTGCTGAGTTAGTAAAAAAACCCCTCAATTTATATGGAACTAGCTACTTAAAAGCACATATCAACATAGTTTTCATATATTAATACATTTAAATAGTTTTCCCCAAACCAGATTTTCATTCACATGGAAAACTATTGCATCCAGAGATCTGTCTTGCCCTGTGAATAGATGATCCTCTTCCCAAACAAAGTCAGCTGTGTAGTTTCTTTCATTTTTCCATGTCTTGTTTTGTTCATAGTCATTTGAAAATGATCTAGCTTTAATAGAGGGAAAACTTTGCAAGAAAAATGTGTTTCTTCTATCAAATATTTTCATTATTGGCTATTCTGTGACATAAAAAAATGCTCACAAGCATGCTTTTGAAAGGATTAGTTATTGCAATAACCACTTCAATACAAAATTGCTTTAAAAAGTGCCCCAGTACTACTATTTCAATAAATGACAGATGTGGCCCTTCACACCTTGCTAAACACAAAGTGTATTTGAAAATCTGACTTGTTTTTTCTTAAGGCTTTAAAATTCCAGCAGCTGCAGTTCAGCACCCAGGAGATCACTGCTATGTTCTTCCCTGAGCCATGCTGCCTTTATCTTCTCTCTCCTAGGCTAAGGTAGACAGGGTACCTGTCAGCTAGGCTGTACCTTTGCCTTGGGCAAGGCTCTTGCTGGTAACCACAGTGTGACTGGCTGGAGCTCAACTATGCCACAGAGAGGGTTTGTAGCTTCTTTCCTTGGTAGCCCAAAGCCACTCTGGTGAGCAGCCTGCAAGGCCACCAGCTCTCATCCATGGACATTGCTTCCTAAAGGAATCACACTAGAAAATGCCAACCAATAGGAACGTAACCCACAGGAAGGAGGAAGCACAAGGAAGGTTAAGCACCCTCCTTAGCACCAACCTGTATTTCCAGGGACCCTGATTTTCCCTTGTAGAGGTCACATAGTTAATATGTTTTCAACATATGGCTATAAATACCACATCCTCACTCGCATCTCATCTGCTCCAGTCATATTTTCCAGCATCTTGCCTACAGGCTGATGGGGTTTGATCAAAGCCAGCCATTAGAAATTATTATGCAAATTCACTCATCAGTGGACACGCATTGAATGACACCAAAAATTACACCAACCATGGCAACCAAAACACCTTGAAACCTGGCTAGTGATGTGTAACCCTGTTCACATTTCTCAAGTGAATTCACCCATTTTGAGTTTGAAAAGCTGAAACGGGACAACAAGTTGGCAGTGGGCTTCAAAGGGGAGATTACGAATTGCATCAGTCCCAGGAAGCGCTGAACTGAAATGCCTATGACCCCACTCTGTGTGCCTCCCACTTGGAGTCAGGAATCGGATTCCCATTACCAGGAAGATGCATTTACATCTTTTTGAACTGCAAAGGTCCTGCTCAAGTTACCTCATCTGCCTGTAAGACCAGTGTAAGGAGTTTATTACAGCACAGAGTTTTGCTGCACAGATTTATTGGAGATGCAAGAGCAGACAGGCAGACTTGAGATAGGAAATAGCATGCATCACCCGCTCTCAAGTTTCCTCTCTACAGCTCCACTAAGTGTGGTTTTTGGCATGCACACTGGAAAAAAATATTTTCCATTAATAGTCTGGACTACTGGATTAGACCAGCACACTGCCTTCCAATAGCAGTGAGATCCAAAACATGTTTAATTTAGTCTAAATAGAATCCCTATGATCTACAGTACTTCCTGAGTATTTGTATATGCATGTCATTTTATAGAGACAAGCACAGACATATGGTTTGCATTTTCCTTTAGCTAATTATTTTTTCAGAGACTTAGCATTAGAACTAATCAGAAAAACGTCAGCAAAACCATGTTCTATTGGGAAATACAAATGTCTTCAAATGGAAAAAGTATCAAATTCATCACCAGAAAAATTTGCTTCCAAACTTTCACTCTGCTCCAGCAAAGTAGCAGACGTGCTCTGTGACCTATGCCTCTGTAGGAAACAGTTTGCATATCAAACACTCATGACTGGTGAAATGCTTGTGAACAAGAAGGAAGCTGAAAATTATTCACAGAATTTATCCAGTAAGCATGAATGAAGACATTGCCCAGCCCTATGATGTGATTGTAAGTCACTTGTGAGCCAAGAGAGAACCAAAGATGCTTACTAATTATTATCTCAACTTATGAATCTAGACTAAAGGAATGCCCTGAGATTTGTACGCATCTCTCTCTGTCTTTTTGTTAGCTGAATATTGTCATAAGTTGTATTTTCCTCTTTAGAGCATTAGCCAGATCTCACAGTGTGCTTTTAGACTGCACATGAAACACAGCATGAAAAAATCTGTCACCTTTTTTAAGAGGCCATTATTGTCAGTTGTCTTTGCCAGCTTTCCATCCTATCTGCCACCCTTGACAAACTGAAATGTTAATATCCCTTTGATACTCAGCTATGTTTTTTCCAAGCTGTATAACTTATGCTGGAAGCCCTGGTAACAATTGTCTGTTGAATGCTGGTATGTCCACATAAGACAAGAATAAAGTCCTACAGCTGAGGAAATTTCAGATCATGATAATTTCTAAATGGGCAAAAAAATCCAAGCATAAAATTAAGTATTGTGCAGCTTTGTAACTTACCTGACAAAACAACACAGTGGTTATTTAAGCATATGGAAAGAAAAAAAAGTCTTATGATGCAATCACTGAAATACATCAGAAAAACTGAGAAAAGTGACAGCACATTTCATACTCAAAAAGTAAAGTGGAACAGGTAAGTCAAGGCACTTTCTTATGACAATATGAATATGCTTATTGGCCAGATTGAGTTTTCTTGAATGAGAAAGAGCCATTTCTGGGGAAAAGACACAGAATGATCCTTTTAATATTTGTATACCAAAGCAAAGTATACTGACATCTTTCCTCATAAAGTAGCTGGGTTTTCTTGTAGCTGTTGTGATGATGATGTAATATTAAAAATCATACAGATTAGAATAATTGAAAGTCTGGTTGTTTGGCGGGTTTTTTCCCTGTTCTAACTTGAACTAATTTCTCCTGTTTCAAATTCGTCTTTATGAAGGGGGAAAACTCTAACAACGTAGACCTACCAATGTGTTTCACATGAAGGGCAAATAAAAACCTTTTCTTCTCTGAAAAAGAAAGTCTCATTCCCAGCAAGCCCATCTACAAGTGACTTTGTATTTATAATAACAAAGAAACTGCATAATACCAAGAGTGTAGTCTAAAATAATCTTTTTAGTAAACTTGTGTGTGGGTAAAAGATGCCAAATACATGATCTCACAATTGACATTCAGAAAAATTGTCTTTAATGTACATGCACCAGTTTTGAAATTTCAACTATATTTTTTATAGCTACCGCTTTTCTGTCTCAATTGAAATATCTTTAAATAAAAAAGCATTATCTTTCGTTTACTTCTTGGCTGTATTGAAAACTACATGGAGATTTGCAGCTCAGGCTAGATGGTGGATTTTAAAGCATCAAAATGTGCTTCAAAATAAGTCCAAAGTATCAAGCAAACTTAACTCTGCAGTTATTAATCTTCAATGACAACACACAGATCATACCTATTTCTCTGTTGCCAGATGAGCTTCAGACATTGGTCCTGAAAGATGAAGGCCATTCTGCAAAATGGTAGCAGAACGTCTTGAAGTGTCTGATTTATTAATTATTGTTTGGATAAACAGGGCAGTAGTAAGGTGTGGAAGTGTTTTGGAAGTCTGCAGAAGGTTTGCTCTTGGATCTCATAACATGTGACTTCACATGTGATTTCTGTATGTGATCAAAAGGCATCAAGTAGCTGAGAGCAAGAAAAAACCTTCAGGAATTTATTTAGATCTTTGACCAAACATAACTTTATCAGACTTAGCATTCCCTTTGTATTTGGCTCATCAAGACTTTTCTTCCTATAATAAACAGATTCCAGATCTGGCTACATGGACAACTTTAAATGTCCTTCACATCCAACTTGGCTCTGAATATGCAGTTAACTTCTAAAAATATTTGTGTTTATATATGTTTATAAACAAATATTTTTAGATATTGCCAAGACATTTAGAACTGAAGGTTTTCTGAGCAGGAAATGCCATGAGGTCAGTCCCTCTGCTTTTAAGATACTAATAAGGAACATGTGGAAAGGATGTAAAATAATTCCTACATTGTTTGAAGTAAAAGATTAACTACTGATGTGTGCCAGCATAGAAGCTATACATAGGGATAACTGCCAAATTTAGGGGTAAAGTAAAAAGGGAAAAGATAAACAAACTAACAATTTGATCCAGACAAGGCTGCAAAATTCCAATACTTTTAAAAAGATTATCCAAATTTGTCTGAACTTCCTGCTGTCTTTCTGTTTTTCTCTATGCCAAGTTTGTATCTACTCATATTCAACTTTATCTATCCATTTTTAGAGGCTCAGATTACCACCACTGACGAAATTTCCACAAAAAAATTTAACAGCCTTCCTGATTCTGTTACTCAATGCTCCATAGTGAAGACACATGATTTAGTCATCCTATTTCATACTTAATTTGCAGGTTAAAATTTCATCAACAGATAAAGATGGCATTTTTTCTCCTCTAATTCCCGTTATGCTTTGTGTCTTGAAATTTTAACATGGTAACATCTGTTAGGTTTTCCAGTTTTAAACTGTACCAGTTGAAAACCTGTTAGAATTCTCAACTTATTGCTGATTTATTGCGCTGCTGAATCAAGATCGTGACATGAAGACTTGGGACAAAAATGTGCAGCTCCATTTTTTTTTCCCTTCTCTCTGAATAGCTGTTTTTATCCTCTCTGGACAGACAGCATAACAATGCTATGTAGTCAGGGTACAGATGACTGGGACATTTATCATTCCATAAGGTTTTCATTATTCTCTCACAGAATTTTACCGTTCCTCTAGCTTCCTCGTGAAACTGCTCCACACAATGTCAGAAATGTTGGGCGTTTTGCATCACGGCCTCAAATGAAATGCAATGATCAGCCAGGGAAAATGTGCACTGGAAAAGACAGAACATATGTGCTTGAACACATAGATTCTTCCCAGCATGCATGAACATTTCTTCCCAGCTTAAATGCATCAATATATATGCAGATAGCATGTAAAGGAGTAGCACGAGGGAGAGAATGAACGGGGTAAAGTTGGTGTGAAAATTTATCTAAACAAGCTCATTTCTCTTAGTCTCTCCTCAAGCTAAGCTTATTACTTATCGTAAGAGTCCACCATGAGCTGAACTAACCTAAAGAAATGTTCATTTAGTGGCCAGTCCTGCAACAATATGAATGCCTGCCTCAGAAATCCGAGCACTCAGTGACAAAAAGCATTAATCGTCCTACAGGATCAGTGTAATGTAAGTTTACCTATTTTCTTCTTCTAATTTAAAAAAAAAAATCAAGCGAAGACAACCTTACAAATATTAATATTAGCTCATTTCAGCACTCTGCTAGTATTGCCACATTATTTTAGACACTTAAAATATAAGATATATGGTTCAAACACTTTAGAACTATGGAAATTTCATAAATAAACCTATAATATTCATAAAATTGACCTTTTTTTCCAATTGTATACAGTGAGATTCTCTAATTGTTTGTGTGTTTTTACATTACAGAGCCCTGGCCGTGCCTTCTAACAGCAATTACCAAATGCAGCTGAAGACATTTTGCCTAGGAACAAGCAATGCACTCTTAGATTGTTTAAAGCACAGTTAAAAGTAAAGAAAACAAAAAAGAAAACCTTCTTTCCATAGGCCCGTGGTAGGTGCTTAGAGGTATTGTGATTACTGTCTATTATGGCTGTGGAAAGAATATTTAAACACCTTTTTCATTTCAGCTTTCCAAAAGCGGCAAGTAAGAGCAAAGAAGCAAAAGAAAGAAGGAAATCAGAAGAGCAGCTAAAAGTGAGAAGAAAAGGAAAGAGGGGAAAAAGAAGAGACACATAAGGCATAAGAAAAAAAAAGAAAAAAACGTGTAAAAATAAATGGAAAATTTTTCAATTTTAAGAAAGTTAAAGCCTCTGAGAGAACAAAAGAAAATGAAAGTCCCTAACAAGAAAATTACAAAACCCAATTCCTCCACCTCAAATATAACTATGAAAATATGCTCGGAATGAGAAACAGGTAAGAAGGGAAAATTCATTACATGAGGTGCCCAGCCATGGAGAAGTGTTATCCCATCTTTGCAAGAGCAGTTCCTTTCTGAAACTTCTTTTCTTTTCTTTGTTTCCTGTTTTTCCTTGATTATCAGCAGCAAGTGAGAAATGTATAATTGGGAAGTATTGCACTGAGGAAGACCTAGATCCATCCTGACAATTTCCATTCTGAATTCTTTTCTATGCTGGGCTATTCTTGAGTTTCTGCACTCCTAGACATTCATATACAAGTGAGCAAGGGTCATCAGACCCATATAGCAAATGTCAAATTCTTCCATGCTAAAGAAATGGAAATATAGTACTCTGCTTCTGAAAGAATAGGGCTGAGGGCTAAGTACCATAATTTTATTTCAGATACTGACATTTTCCTGGGATGTCAGATGTCTGAAAGAGTCATCAATTCTGACTGGTTACTGAAGAGGCAGTTGTGAAGATATTCAAAGCCTTTCAAAAGCAAGGCATTCCTTTTCTGTCATCAAGTAAGTTTTAGAAGCAATTTGGTCTAGATAGATACTTCTGTCCATTGACATCCTGGGATAAGACAGTTCCTAGTTCCTCTCAGAAATATGTTTGAAATGCGAGTTCCTCATTGAGTAGAAGCATATACAGACTTACAATTGAAATAGTTCTTGAGAGTCTGAAAGGCCTTTTCAGTGACTTGAAACATTGTAAAGGGAAATGCATTCTTAGGTCTATTAACAAGGCTTCCTCAAAGAAACCTGATGTTAAAATTCCTGCAGAGAAGTCTCAGAAGAGCTGCAAACAGAATAGATTATTTTTACTCCAGAGAGAAGGAAAGGCCTGATCTGTAAAGTATATCAAGTGATGAAGAATATTCGGATATTTGTGTCTGCTATTAGTTAATTATTAATTAAACAGATAATTTAGAATCAAATCAACATCTCCTAATATGTAAGTTGGGCAGATGACAGCAGTCCAGTTTCAAAGATCAGTACTTCTGTGGGTGCCAAACGCCTGCCAAACCTGCTTATGAAAATGTATTGACCTAGAACAAAGACAAAAATTGTGTTTTTCTGTAAGCCTATTTCAGCCAGGTGTTGCGGTGGTTGAAACCGCCACTCTTTAAAGGTTTTCCCCCCTTTGGTGTATCCTATAGTTTTGCCTTATTGTCTTCCCCCTAAGTTAATGTAATGGTTTATCTCCTGGTTGGTGTACACCCCATTATGTTAATCCCTCTGTCAATCCTCCAGAAACCCTTACCCCAGTTCTGGAAAGTTCTCCCTTGCTCAGTTCCCCATTGGCTCTGGCTCCCTTTCTCCTCCCCTCTCCTTCTCCTGTTGGATGTAACCCTGTCACCCCACCTTATCTCTGCCCCTGGATCCTCACCTCATTGGATCCTGATGCTCTCTCCACCCCTTTCAACCCCTGTATAAAACCACCTGCACGAGCTATCCTGGGGCTTTTTGTCCTTGTGTTGTTTTGAGCGTGGATCCCTATTAAACCTGGGAACGCTGTACAGAGCCCCTCCTGCCTCTGTGTCTCCGTGGGCTCGCTTGGGCTGTGAGTGTGTGCGTGCGTGCCTGCCCCTGCCGAGCAGGGAGTGCCTGGTGCGTGTGCGGGGGTGATTGAACCCCTGAGAGTGGCTCCACAAGGGACGCTGCTCAGAAGGCTGCCTTGCACCTCGACCTCGTCCCCCCTCACTCCATTCCCGACCTGAAAAGGCGCAAAGTGGCAGCCAGGCAAACTTTCCTATACATCAGTATGATGGTTCAGCTGTAACCTAAGGAGGTATGGTGCATATCAAAGGTAGAAAAGTAGGGGCCAAAACACCAGGGGCAAAAGAGACATCTTACTGTGCTGACATACCTGCTTTTCTCAGCTTGCTCATTAACAGAACACTAATTTCACTCTCCTCCCTGACTCTGGAGCTCATTTGCTCAAAAGTAATCTGGACCCCCATGTAAACTTCATCACCTTATGGTCAGATGTACTTTTTTTTTCTGGAATTTGAGGTAAAACCCTGCACCATTTCACTTAGGGATAGACAGGAGGGTACTTTTGAGTCCCTGCTTGTGGTTTGGCTCTTAAACACTTTGTTTTTTCCCACGAGCCAACACTATTTCTTGGTTTCTGTCTGTCTTGCAGCTTTCACCCTCTCACATTGTAGCTTCGAGCCACTCCAGAGGAGAATTACTGCAAATTCTACCTTACAGTCAAGGGCCACTAACACAGTCACAGGGCAAGCCAAATTCCAGGAGAAGTGTGGGAATTAAGTCTGAAGGTGCTTTGAAATGGGAAGTGTTGAGCAGCTCGTGAGCTGCCTGTGGGTGGTGAGAGATTAGTTCCTGGAGACTGTTCTCAGCACAGCATGATGTAAGCACTGCCAGCCCATAGGAATTAATGCAAGGAAAGTTGAAATTATAACAAGAGTCACTTTTTCTCTCTTAATAACTTGAACACTTAGATTGTGAGGCACAGTCCTTCACAAACTCTCAGACCTGTGCTTCCACACCACAGGAGTGTGCTTGTCTCCATTAGTTATCTGTCAAAGCACAAGCTGGGCACAGAGAAATTGGGGAAAAACTGAGCTGAGGCATGTTTTTTGTGGAGTGCCCTGGTTTCTACTTGTGTTTCCACTGAAGTTGTTTACAGAGTTGTGCTACAGTTCTGCTAAAGGAAAAACAGCTGAGTTTTCAACTTGTAATCTGTACAATCATCACTTTCTCATGCCCTTAATTAGAAAGCCTCTTGCCAAAAAAGTAAAACTGGCTGAAAACATTACTTTTCTGTGCTGTAAATGTACAATGCTTAAACCATGGTCACTAACGAGGCTTCATGCCAGCACTGGCAGAGGCCCTGGTAAGCAATTAACTGTGGGACAGAAAGGAAGATCCCTTATATGCATTAATTTACTCATAGTCCTGTTATATCCATTGACATTTTACTAAAAGCTGTGAACTGATTTCTTTGAAACAGATTTCTTTGTGACTTTGTCTCACAAATGTAAAAAAAAAAGAAAAGTAACGTATACATTTACATGATCTCTCCAAGTTGTCTTAACCCTCAGAGTGCTCAGGGCAACTTGAACTGAAATTGTCCATCAAGTGGAAGCCCTACCTGCTGCACTTTTCTTCACTTCAACATATTTCTCTCTCACTTTGGAAGCTGATTCAGAGAAGCAGGAATCACTCCAGGAATTTAAATTGTATATCAAAAAGCCCCATAATCCTCTTGCTTATTTTATGAAATTAAACATTTGATAAACTTGTATAAAAGAATATGTTATATTTGAGTGCTTCCTATAATGTCAGATAATAATATATGGCTGCAGTTAATTTACCAGATTTGAATTGCATAAGGCATTTCACAGCACACATGAAATGAAAACTCCTGTTGAAATCAGTGGGAGTTTTATTTCGGAATGACTTACTGGAATTCAAAATCCCTTAAGAGATTGATTCCAAAGGACTTGGTTTCAAAACCCCCTTCTCTCTTCAGATCAAAATTCCACTTTTCTGAGTAAGGTTGAGACAGATCATATTCAACACACAGTACTTGTGTGCCAAAAGATAGCTAATACCATGGAGAAAATAAGTACCTAGAGCAAAAGGAGGTATAGGCTAAGTAGAAAAAGAAATACTGAAGTAAGTTCTAACAGCATGATTCTGAATAAAGTGCTCTCAGGAGAGTACTGAAACAAAAACAATGAAAGCAAAAAACCCCAAACAAAATAATCTAAGAAAGTTTTTTTTCTGGGGGGGGAATTTGTGGGTTGGTTTTTTTGTGTTGTTTTTCTTTTTGGTTTTTTGCGGGTTTTTTTTTTTCAAAATGATTGACAAATATTAGACACTTTTACATTTTTTCCTCATCTATCACTCACTATCCCTGCAAACCAACAAAATTCTTTCCTATTCCCTGGTCCAGCACTCAGAACCCCAAAATTGTGATGTTTCTAGACACGGTTTCAGCCTCAAATCACAGTGTCTCTTGGATTGAGCGTATGACGCTGTTTTGT